>CAKNYM010043389.1:37896-68182 GCA_932195095.1 Andricus curvator
CATGGTTAGGGCGTTACACTTCTGGCCAGCGGCGCTATCAGACCGTCTGTCCAGCGGCTGAACAGACACAAGATGGTCTGTCCAGCGCCCGGCCAGCGCCACGAAATTTTTCCACACGAGAAGGAAAATTATGCACAGGCCGTGAAGATGGAAAAGAGCATGAAACCAAACAAGGTGAAAATGTATTGCTGCCGTTTTCAAATCGGTACGCTAACACCGGCCGTACAGCCATTGCTGACAACTTGTTCACAACATTGGATGGAGTTAAGAGACTTTCTAATGTTGGCATTGCATTTCTCGGCACAATTCGATCCAATAAAAGATGTGTTCCTAAGGAAATGAGAAAGAGTCATTCTCGGCCTGTTCTTTCGTCTTATTTTTGATTCCATGATATGGTTTCAATTTGCAGCTACGTGCCAAAAAAAATAAGGCCGTAATTTTACTTTCAACTGTACACTACACAAAAAATTGTGTAGGCGAAGCAATGAAACCAGAAGCAATTTCATTTTACGATGCAAATAAAGCCGGAGTCTATTGTATGGATAAAATGGTTACTCATTTCACAAAGAAACGCCCAACAAGACGATGGACTTTGGCTTTTTTCTCCAATATGTTGGATGTGATGGCATTGGCTGCATTTTGTATTTGCAAAGAAGTCAATAGACTCGACAAATCTGATGCCAGACGAAATTTTCTATCCACGCTATCTAACTCATTGGTTGTTCCAAACATTGAAAATCGAATGAACAACGTTCACATCATCAAGGAATTTTCTACTCGTTTAGCGGTTGAAGCGTTTTTTGGCCGCCCAATAGCCGTAAGTATTCAAAATTAAATTAAATTACATCTGCCATTTGTTTTCATTTTACTTTTGCTTCAACTTTACTTTCACTTCGACTGCAGACCATCTAATTTAATTTGTTTTGTTCTTTCATTCTAGATTGCAGCACATGTCTTCGAAAACCAAAGCGGCCCTAGTACGCTGGATAAGAAGAGAAGATGCAAACTTTGTTCGCAAGGAAGCAAAAAGTTACACCGTAAGACTCGATTCTTTTGCGCTAAATGTTCGGATGCTGTGTGCCAACAACACTGCAAAGTGGATTGCGTTTGCTTCAGGTACACGACTCGTAATGAATATGACGACTTATATCGCATTTCATAACAAAACTCCATTTATAAGAATAATATGGTTCAAAATAAAGCGTAAACATGAATGAAATTTTTTTTTCTTCATCTGTAAAATTTTGTTTTCTACCTTAATTTTTTTTATTCTAACCTGAGTAGGTACACTGTAAAAAAAAGTTGGTGTAATTTTACATCGTACCACGATGAAAATTATTTGATCTACGTGCGACGATGTAAGTTTACACACTTTTGTAAAAAAAAAATGCAGGACGTAAATTGTGAGGACCACATTTCAATTTTGAGGTTATGTTCGTGAGATTATATATTTTTAAACACTGCCCGGTAAGAAGGCTTGAATAGAATATAATTAAAAATTTAAGATTTCAGCGTGAAAGTAGAGATAATCCTATTATTTTTAATACCTGATTTTCCCTTCAGGCTTCAATGTTCAAGAAAGTAATAAGTGGCTCAGAAATGTAATTTCCATCTATTCACATAGTGTTAATGACTCTCTTTCTTGTTCCAAAAAGAAGGTTAGATATGAAGTGTGTTCAATTCAGTTTGATTCATTCGCGAAATGTGTACATTGAATTTTCTGAATACCGGTTTTTGAATTCAAGTTAGGAAGGGTCTATTACAGTGAATTCAAGTTTACATTGCGGAGAGATGTTGTGACTTCAATTCAAGAAATCTGAATTGATTTTATATGAAACGTATTATCCTCAATTCCAAATGGTATAACTGAATTGAATGAAATAGGATTTGTGATACCGAGATAAAAAAAGAATTTGTGTATTCTGAAAACATTAGTTAACTTGAATAATTAATTAAATAATTATTTAATTAATTAATATAATTATACATACATATAGTAATAATAAATTCTTTAATAATCGTCAGTAAATTGTCCTTTTACTGCTTTTGGTATTAGATAGGTAGGAAATTATATTTTTGCAACACCCACCTCTAAAGTTGACGTTTGCATGCTTCTAAATTGTGCCTAAAGGACCTTATTTTAGCAGACTGTGTGCGAATAATTTTCGCGCATGCGCAGTTTGAAGATGGCTTACTTTAGGCACTGGTGAAAAAGCTGCGCATGCGGACTTTCGAGATGAGGTACTTTAGACCAGGCCTGCCCAAGTAGGGGAAAACTGCTCGTTCACCACATGTTCGAGTTCCACCACCACGTCCCTCTTCACAGGTACAGAGGATTGGGGGGTGGTCGCTGTCGTGAAGTTGAATGAATAGATGTCGGTGGTGGTGTTAAATTCCCATCTGGAAAATGAGCAGTTTTCCCCTACTTGGGCAGGCCTGCTTTAGACACTGGCATAGGTACCTTTAAACACTGGTCTTGGTATCTTCTTGAAATAAATTTAGATTTAACTTAAATAACTGTTTTAATAATTGTAGTTTTGTTTTTAGGGTTTCGTAGCCCCCCCCCCTCCCCCCGGCAAAAGAGCATAAACGCCAATATTTTTTTTCCAAAAAATTTGTTTCAACAAATTTTTTTGTTTTCAAATTTTTTTTTCAAAATTTTTTTCTCAAACATTTTTTCTCACATTTTTTTTCAAAATTTTTTGCACAAAATTTTTTTTTCAGAACATTTTCTTTTCAAACATTTGACAAAAAAAAAATTTTTTCAAACTTTTTTTTTAAAAATAATGTCTTTACTTCACTCTATGCCATATAAAATTAGTATTTTTCGTTACCTCCTCCTAACAATTTGTCGGACGGGCGTTGCAAAAAATAGCGTGTGATACACGTGCACATAGGTGATTGGTAAGTCGTGTGATTGCATCATTCGCCTGCGGCTCGAAGCATGAGTCGGTGGTTAGTGCACGAGCGAAGCGAGTGCGAAAACGTAGACGAGTACACACAATCACCTATTTTGCGCAATTGTATCACAAATAACTATTTTCAAACTGTATTGAAACGTATAGCAGTTGCTTCTTTCTAATTACTGTTTCTGGTTTAAGAGAACGAAGGGAAAATCAGGTATTAACATGAATTGAAATTTTCAATCCTATTCTATTCAAGCCTTCTTAACGGGTGTAGCAGGATAAATCAAGCGCATATTACTTTTCTTAGGTATCGTTTTGAATAAAAAAGACTATTAGAGCAATATTAGAGGCTCTGAGACGTAATTTTATGATAAAGTCCAAAGCGCCATCTCTTTCTGTCATTTTGTCGATGGGTTGTCGATTTATGTCCTGTTTGTAATTTCTCAGGATGCCAAGACGTAACAATACTACACGTGTGTGAAATTATGCTAGATACTGCAACTTTACCAAAAAAAGTGTTAATTTATAAGCACATTTAAATTTATTCACTAACGTAAATTGACTACGTGCCACGCTGATCGAATAATTTCCATCGTCAGACGTAGTAAATTTACATCGGACAGTTATTTCATACTGTTCCATGGGGTGAAATTGGAGTAAATCATTTTTACAGTGTAATTAAGCATATGGGGCATAATTTCTGAAGTGTACCCACCTCGAAAATGAAAGTTGTCCGATCGGGCTGAAAATTGGCCCAATTGTAGTCCTATTAGATAGTACTCTTCACACCAAAAATTAATTAATTTTGATAATTATTTATCAAAGTGGAGGGGGTACAATTTTTGGGTTTTTCAAGCAAAGCCTTAGTTTCAAACGCTTGTAACTTTTGTCCTATTGCCTCAAACAAAATTTCACCTCAAATATTTTTGATAGATTTTTTCACAAACTTTCTGGTGGTGATAACGATTTTTGGAAAAAGTCAAAATTTGACCCGAATTTTTGAAAATCAAAAAAAATTTTGACTTTTTTTCAAATACGGGCACTTTTTTTTTTCTTCAAAATATTTTTAAAAGAAAGCTGAGATTTTTTCCTATAAGACCCCCAATTTTCAGAGTGGCAAATTAATTCGTCTTCGAGTAATAGAACGATACGTAAAGAAGATGCCGTGATAGGGCGGGTGGCGCGCGATTTACCCTAGTGCGCTCACGCCGAGGATCTTTGTGCAACGCTTTAGTGCCAGTTTTTCAAGTTAAGTAATATTATATGCTACAAGAATGACTGCTCTCTGCATTTTCAGGGTGAAATTAACAAGGCCTGCATTACGGTCAGTGTAAAATTAATTGGGAATATGCTTTGAAAATTAGAAGTGAGAATATATATCTTTTGAATTTACCCGCGCATTTTTCACTTCCTACTTCTGCCACTAGATGGCTGTCTGCCACTAGATGGTTGTCATTCTCACAAGAGAAGATCATTTTTAACAGTATAAGAAACTGGAATTTAATATTCGTATTTTACTCGCAGATTTGATCTGAAATCGAGTTTATCGAAGCAGGTTTGTACGTAAATTTATTTTATTCTTCATTTTCTCATTCTTATTCTCCTTTATCTATTATTCTCATAATTGTATTTTTGGAAAAATCGTGACTTTGGTCATTCTCTTCTAAAAATTTTTTTTTCAATTAAAAAAAAATACTTTTTGCACGATGCCCTCTGAAAAAGTGATTAAAATTTGGAAGAGTAGATGTATTAATCCTTTTCAAAAAGTGAGGCATAAATCAACTAAGCTTAAACTCCGTTGCATTTCCCAGGACTTGCGTTTGAAATTGCCTACACTACCAGAAGGAGCTCGAATTTGCAGTTCATGTAGATACCAACTCATCAACTCAGCGGGAACATCATCCTTGAACTTTGGAGATGTTGCAGAGCCTTCTGGTAGAAATAAGGTAGAATATGAGGATCATGAAATGATTTCTGACGATGATGAAGATCAGCTATGTGACAGCGAAGAAGATTTAGATGTCTTGGACACCAAGCTGCAGTGTGAAAACAAATATCATAAAGCTGGTGTTGAAGTACTTGATCAAATCATCGAAAAATGCAATGCCTCTAAAGATCTTCAAGAACAATTTCAACTTCTTTCGCTTGCGCCAAAATCTTGGGGACGAAGAAAACTGATGCAGGTGTTCAATACATCAGAGCGAAAAGCAAGAACTGTCATAAAAATAGTTTCAGAGCATGGAATTCTTACGCTTCCGAATCCAAAAAGAGGAAGAGCATTGACTCCTGAAACTGAAACTCTAGTGACAACCTTTTACGAACGCGATGACATAAGTCGAATGATGCCAGGGATGAAAGACTTTGTGTCGATCAAGAATGATGATGGAACTCGTTCACATGTTCAGAAAAGGTTACTACTGTGTAATCTCAACGAGTTATATGCTCAATTTACGTCAGAACACGTAGGCCTGAAGATCAGTATTTCGAAATTCACAAAACTCAGACCTCGTCATTGTGTTCTAGCAGGAAGCAGTGGCACTCATAATGTGTGCGTTTGCGTGCATCATGAGAATGTCAAGTTGATGTTAAATGAAATAAATATTCAACATTTAACAGAGGATACTGACATGGTGCTCACAAATTATCACGACTGTCTGGATGCTATTGTATGTCCTAACTCTTCAAGTTCCTGTCATTTAGGAGAGTGTGAAAACTGTCCAGGTACTGCGAACTTGAAAGATAACATCACAAAAGCTTTTGATGAACATTGTATAAATGAAGTGAGATTTGAAATTTGGTTACAGACCGACCGATGTAGTCTGAAAACTCTGGTAATGGATACTGATGAATTCCTAGATGATTTATGTGAAAGGCTGTTGAAATTAAAAACTCATCACTTTATTTCAAAGGAGCAATCATCTTTTTTCAAAAACCTGAAGGAAAATTTATTGCCCGGGGAGTTTTTGATTTGCTTCGATTTCGCTGAGAATTACGCCTTCATAATTCAGAATGCAGCGCAATCATTCCACTGGAATAACGACCAAGCTACAATATTCACTGTGGTGATTTATTATAAAAAAGATGGAGAGCTCAAGCACGTAAGTATCGCAATCATATCTGATAACTTAGCTCACAACACGGTGGCTGTTTAAGAGTATCAGATATGATTGCGATATATATGTGTTTGTGTATATATATCATGTAGAATTCTTGAACACTCATTTCAGGCCAAAGAAAATTTACTATTTCACTGATGGTGCAGGGCAACATTTTAAAAATAAGAGTAGCTTTGTTAATCTCCAAGCCCATGAAGAAGATTTTGGTATCCAAGCTGAATGGCACTTCCATGGTACATCTCATGGTAAGGGTGCATGTGATGGTATAGGAGCGAATATAAAGAGACAAGCAGCACGTTCAAGCTTACAATGTTCTCCGAAAAATCACATACTCACTCCCCATGCTTTGTTTCAGTGGGCAAAGAGTAACTGTAAGGAAACCGAAATTTTTTTCAGCAGCAAAGAAAATCATGCCTTAGCCACCGAATTACTGAAAGCCAGATTTGACAAAGCTGTCACTATACCAGGTACATTACAGTATCACGCTTTCATTCCCACTCAAAATGGAAAACTTCAACTCAAGAAGTTTTCGTCCTCTGAGAAATACGACATCTTCTCGAATGGCAAAAAACAGAAACCGCAAAAGAGGCCTGCAAAGAAAACAACTGTTGAAACTATCGCCAAAAAATCAAACAGAAGGACACATAATATTACTATATAATATTACTTAACTTGAAAAACTGGCACTAAAGCGTTTAACAAAGATCCTCGGCGTGAGCGCACTAGGGGAAATGGCGCGCCACCCGCCCCATCACGGCATCTTGTTTGCGTATCGTTCTATTACTCAAAGACGAACTAATTTGCCACTCTGAAAATTGGGGGTCTTATAGGAAAAAATCTCAGCTTTCTTTTAAAAATATTTTGAAAATAAAAAAAGTGCCCGTATTTGAAAAAAAGTCAAATTTATTTTTGATTTTCAAAAATTCGGGTCAAATTTAGATTTTTTTCAAAAATCGTTATCACCACCAGAAAGTTTGTGAAAAAATCTATCAAAAATATTTGAGGTGAAATTTTGTTTAAGGCAATAGGACAAAAGTTACAAACGTTTGAAACTAAGGCTTTGCTTGAAAAACCCAAAAATTGTACCCCCTCCACTTTGATAAATAATTATCAAAATTAATTAATTTTTGGTGTGAGGAGTACTATCTAATAGGACTACAATTGGGCCAATTTTTAGCCCGATCGGACAACTTTCATTTTCGAGGTGGGTACACTTCAGAAATTATGCCCCATATGCGAAAGCCACTAGGAATAAGAGAAAACCAAAAATATATACATGCATGCTATATAAATGCATTTCAATACACCTCCAAAAATGCAATATTTCCATACATTTGTATGGAAATACACAGGGGTCTGACCGGACCACATGTGCCAAACCGAAGGTTATCGGAAGATGTGCCAAACGGAGGGTTAAATGTTACTACAATGTTTGGGAACTATAAAACGTGTTTTCAAATAAATACATTATTTTTAGAAAGCGAATTAAGTATTTATTTAAATAAAATATCAGATAATTGGGGACAAACTTTTTTCAAAGTTTTATTTCCCGGGGACACGACTGGAAAAATGATACCATCAATATTTTCGTTTATGAACTAATTTTCGAGCACGGATTGCGAGAGCACGTTTTAGATTGGTTATGTTATATCAAAATAAAACTTCGTGATTATTTCCAACGATTACTATATTTCAAATATTCAATATTTTTGGGATTTCGTGGGCTTGTGAATTAGAGCATTAATAATCTTCGCCTTTTTAAAATAAATAAAGTGGCCAGAGATAAGACTTTTTACACTATAGAATTACATGTATTCTCTCTTTTAAGTGGTTTGTTTAGTTATGACGTGTCAGTTACAAAACTTCGTTCTATTACGCTATCCAATAATTAAGTACCTTTCTTCTTTATTTGAATTTTTTGGTTAAGTTGCCAAGTTGCGCCATACACTACCGACAGAAAGTTTGGGTACATTTCCTTTGACCGTATTAAAATTCACACTTCACTTCAAAGACGAATATCTGTGCAGAAAGTGAATTTACGACTTTGTAAGTAGAATCATTTCAAAGATTAGAAACTTTCGCGTCGAATCAGCCTATGTTGAAAGTATTTTAATAAACAAGTCAAAAAATATTCAGATGCACCTCATAAAACAATCAGTCAAAGTAGGCGCCGAGTGCCTAAAAGTTAGGGTTTCGTAACTTTAGGTGCTTTGTTATTTTTGGTCTTATTTTGATTTTGGGCCCTATGTCCATATTGAGTCCTTAGTTCATTTTTGATTATATGTCAATTTCGGGCCCTATCTCAGTTTAAGGCCATATGTCCATATTGGGCCCTATGTCAATTGTTGGTCCTACGTCAATTTTGGGACCTTTGTCTATTTTTAGACTCATGCAAAATTCAGGTCCTATATCAATTTTAGGACCTATGTCAATTTTAGGCCCTATGTTGAATTTGGGGCCTATGCCGGATTAGGGCCATATGCCGAATTTGGGCCCTATGCTTATTTTGGGTCCTATATCAGTTTTAGGCCATATGTCGAATTTGGGCCCTATGTAGATTTTGAGTCCTATGTCGATTTTGGGTCGTATGTTAGTTTTGGGCCCTATGTCCATATTAAGTCGTACGACTGATGGGCATACGGACAGGTGGACGGACACCCGACCGGAACTATAAGAGTTTCTGCCCTGGCTACGAAACCCTAAAAATGAACGTAATTGACGAATATCGGACTTTTGTCTCCCAAAAATTAATATTGCACGAGTAAATATTCTGTATGAATACTCAGCAATTAAATAATATTTAAGCGTTATCTTGATTTACATTTAAAGTGTTGGATTTATTATAGATTTTATGACTTTTCCAAACTTTTAGGAACACTTTTCTAGATTTGGCAAAGAGTTGAACTCAAGATTTCAAAATATTCATTTAGCCAAAAAGCTTTTAAATTTGAAACAAAATATTCTTTGATTCGTTCATTAAAAAAATTCCAACGTTGGCTGATTCGCCGCGAAATATTCTAATCTTCAGAATGATTCTACTTACAAAGTCGTAGATTCAGTTTCTGCGCAAATATTCGCCTTTAAGGTGAAGTATGAATTTTCAAACGGTCAAAGAAAATGTACCCTAACTTTCTGTCGGTAGTGTGCCTTCAACGAATGGGTCTATAGCACTCGAGCGATTGGGAAATGCACCTCGAGAAATGCTATTTTTGATACGTTGTCTTAAAAGCTTTTTTTTTTGTCTAAGGCTTTAGTTTTTTGTATAAGAATAAGTATAGAAAAATTGAATATGGGTGGATTTTTTGTTCAGGTAAATAATTGTTAAAGTTGTATGAGTATTCGTCTATAACAAAGTTTGAGATTGATTATTTTCTCGACAATTGGTTCCTTGAAACTATTTCTAAGATATGTAGTACCCACCTACACATTAAAACTAAAAATAAATGTCTAGCATTATCGAAACATTTTTGTTCGGATCTTCAGATTTTTGCACATACAGAGACCGAAACTTAAACAATTTTAGCGACGTATGCCTGCCTGTTTGTAGGGTTACCTGAATGTTGTATTGTGGGGTCGACCGAAAAAGATAATTTTTTCAATTAAAAAAATTCATGGATCCTAAAATGTTGTGTATGCCACAAGTAGTTTATCCTGAAAATTCGTGTCCGATACAGAAATAATTCAGGTATCGCAAGCGTATTACAGTTCATGACAGCGAGGAGTGCCAAATTGGTTTTATACCTGAGACATTTATCAAGTTTTATGATTCATACCTAATAGAATTTTGTAGTCTATATTATTACCAATATATTCTGAATCATAAAAATAAAGAATTTCCATTAAAAGACATCATAATTCCACTAAAACTTACCAGAAATTTCTTAAATTTACAAGTTTCTTCGTCTTCAAACCCTTAAAAACCATGAAAACAGTATTAAAAATCTGATAAACTTGCACATTTTTTGTCAAAATTTAACCTCTAAATGAGATAAACAAACTAATGAAACTTAATATTTTACGGACTTATGACCGAAAACATGTACACATGTTTAAAAAAAATGAAAGATATAATAGCTTTTTCCTCTATTGTTTGCATGTTTGGGATTCTACAACACTTCTACAATACAATCTTGAGGCAAAATTGCAAACAAGGTATTGGAATCACAAAATTGCGATAAATTTATTTTCAAGTGTTGTAATTCGTGCAGTCGCCGTCGAGCATTCCAATACATGTATTATAGCGGAGGGTTCAGCTAAGCAAGTGTGGCAGTCGGTCGCGTGTTTCTTCGCTCGTCAAAATTTTGGTTGTATACGGGCTGAGTTCATGTAGTGCGATCTATAAAGTATTTTCAGAGTAACTAATTGTCACTAATGTTCTCGTTTCCAGTGCTTTGTGAGTGATACAACTATTACCCCAATCAATTGTAAGAAAAAGGTTGTTCTCGTTCAAACTGTAAATGTTCTCAAGGTCTTTGTATCAGGTGAACAGTGCGTTCCTGTAACCATCTCTCTGTGACGTGAATTACACGGTGCAATAGCTCTCGTAATCTCTGAGGATAAATTTGAACTTTTAATGCAAAAAATGGGGAATCTGGAGTCCTCACTTTCAGCTATCCACATCAAAGTTGACCATGTTATGCTCGAATATAAAGGGCTCAAAGTCGAGCAAGAAAAACTGAGGTCGGTTATTATAGAACAAGGCTGGAGAATCGAGGCAATGGATAGAACGTTAAGAAGCAACAACTTGATTATTACTGAATTACGCTCAGACCAGGTCGAATCTGTTAGGCGGATTGGAGGAAAAATCCGGGACAAACCCAGTCCCCTCCTAACTCAGCTACGTTTTTTTAAGGATAAGAAAATGATCTTATCGCAAATAACAAAATTATGCGGCACTAGGATCAGCATTGCGGAATACTATACTAAGAAAAGTCCAGACTGAAAGGAAGGCTCTGCTTCTGTATCTTGAAGAGGCTGGACATTGTGACCTGAAGCTTCCTTAAGCTATAGTGCGATTTATGTGGATGGCAAAAAATTTGACTCCAAGGATCTGTCAGCGTTGGAGTCTGCAATCCAGAATGTCAAATTATCTGGGAATGGGGCGGAACCATTTGAAAAAGGGAAAATGGGGGAAGGAAGCGGCATACAGGGAAAGGCGAAGCGCAAGGCCTCGGAATCCCCACCAGTCATTATAAAAGAGCAGGCGGTATATCTTACGGAAGGGAATATTCACAATCGGCTGTCATCAACCAGGAAGGCAAAGAAGAAAACTATAAATAATTAAATGAGCGGGACGAATCAGGACGAGTTAACAATACTACAAACTTCTTCTTCTGGAACTGTCATGGTTATGTAAGATTTTTAAACTCCTGTATCAATTATCATAAGTTTGATATTAGACGGATTGTCGAAACCTGGCTCACTCAAATTCACAAAAACTTGTACGCGGATAATAAATATAACCATTTCTTCTGTAACGCTTTGAAAGAAAAATCAAAAGGTAGAGTTAGTGGCGGCCTAAAGTAGATAGGTAGGGGGGTTTCTGGATACACTTTTTCCGTACGATTAGCAACTTGCAGGTAGAATGTAGAAGGCTGTGAGATTGGTTTCGCTCCTTGTGCTGACTTACGCATCACAGTGTTGAAGTATCCAATACCGATATTGAAAATCAATACTAAAATCGGAAATCAATACTTGAATCCGGGGAATGACACTTTTTCCCCCAAAAATATGGAATGTGTGAGGGAGGTTAGGAGTGCTAGGTGATGAGTCACCATCCTTCAGACCGCCGCTCGAGAGATAAGGTGATGATGGTGGTGTTGCATTTCAACCCCCGTTTATTGATGAATTTATCGTTGACTATATAATTGCTTGTTATTGTCAAGATAATTCTGAGAAAAAATAGTCGGTGTCTTTGATGTCGGGATGTGATATGATTATTTTGAGGGCGCAATTTTCTGCGAAATGTATTTTGAGGGAGATCTGAGTCATCCAGGCGATGCGGCGACTGATGAAGCCACCCGTAAAAAGTTTTTAAAGGCAGATAAGGCCGCGAAAAAATTGATCGTCAATGCAGTGGAAAAGAAACCGCTAGATTTACTTCTGAGTTGCACAACAGCACTTGAAATGTGGAGAAAATTAAACAGAGTATATGATATGAAATCCGATGAAAATTTAAGTAGGCATCGAGAGCAAAAGGAAAGTAAGTATTGTTGCATAGGTAGAGTGTGACATAAAAATCAGAGAAGAAAAAGAAATACACGTTTAATTTTAGTGGTAAAGCGGTACAAAACTGAGTTAGAGGAAAGGGCGGACAGAGTAAAGTTGGTGGAAAAGAGGGACATATTTCGTTCAGTGGTAAAGCGGTACAAAACTAAGTTGGAGGAAAAGACGGAAAGAGTAAAGTTGGAGGGAGAGAGAGACATATCTCTTTCGGTGGTAAATTAATCGGTACAAAACTGAGTTTGAGGAAAAGTGGGACATATCTCGTTCAGTGGTAAAGCAGTACTTATATTTTTAATTGTTCAAATCAATTATTTATGATACAATTGAGTCGAAAATTGATTGTATGATATTTTTTGCATTTTAATATTTCTTTTTCATTTTTGGAGGAAAAGGCAGAATAAAGTTGGAGAAAGAGGGATATATCTCGTTCAGTGGTAAAGCAGTATACAGTAATTATAGTAGTAGTATTTTTATACATACAGAATCTTAAACAATTTCAAAAACAATAATAATCTTAAACAAACAAAAATGTCGCCCAAAGTGTAACTGCATATGAACATTGATACGGAAAATAAATTGATTTTCCGGAAATAATGGAATCCGTTTTAAATTTAAAATTATAATTTCTTTTTTTCGACTTTGCAGAAGTTCTATTTCAAATAATAAATTAATGGCAATTTATGATATTTAAACTCGGTCAAATGTAGGTAAAAATTTGACAAATTCATTGCCCAAACTGATTTGTTGCCTTTCGATGTCGCCTATACTGATGAAAAATTGAACATTAAAAGGGAACATTGAAAAAAATTTTCACTGGCAAGAAATTTAAGAAATGGGAAACAACAAAAGAGTTTTCATTCTATACATAATGATATTATGTATAGAATGAAATATTCCATTCTCCTTCAAAATCCACATGAAAACCTAATGTTTTTATTTACTTCGACTGGTGAGAAGGGCGCGGCGGTTGTTGCGCCTTTTCGCAATGCATGACGTCGCCCCTCCCCTTCATGCAGCGGTTGTGTTTCTCAGTTTCCGATCTGAGCACACTGCTTTGTTTTTCAACTTTTCTTCATTTTCTTCGGAATTTCGAACGAAGAACGTGTTCTTGTTCATTTTCCTCTTATTTCTGGTTTATTCTTTCACTGTCAATTTAATTATTGTGTTCAACAGCGTGCATTTTTATGCAAGATGGACGAAAATCATGGAGACAGTAAGTTACTTTTTTTAAATTGAAAATAATGTAAACAAAAAAACAAAAAAATGAAAATTGTCATGTTGTCATATTTTCTCACAACGAAAATCAACCATTTTTACTTTACAACGGATAAAATTTCATATGTTGATTCTACCCTGTTAGACAAATTTACATAAACACCTTGCAAACACAATGTAAACAGTTGCATTTGCATAAAGTTTACATGCAGCTGCGTCGCCTACTTCTTGCAAACTTTATGTAAACGGTTTGAGTAAACTGTTTTCGTAATGTTTATACACACATGGTTTACGTAAAATTTATGTAAATTCACCTGTTCATGTAAACTGCTTCCATGAAGTTTACATAAAGTAGGGGACGCAGCTGCATGTAAACTTTTTGTAAACCATGTCTACCAGGGTACACGCTCGTGGTTGATTAGTATTTCATTGTGGAAACTCTCGATCAGTCTGAGCCAATTTTTTCAATAAGAAGTCGATTTCTTCTTTTCTTCTTGTTTATTCTTTCAAGCTTTCGGCTTATATCAAGCCTTCTTCAGAAAATTTCTCATATTTACATATGGATTATAAGCCGAAAGCTTGAAAGAATAAACAAGAAGAAAAGAAGAAATCGACTTGTTATTGAAAAAATTGGCTCAGACTGATCGAGAGTTTCCACAATCAAATACTAATCAACCAGGAGCGTGTACCCTGGTAGACATGGTTTACAAAAACTTTACATGCAGCTGCGTCCCCTACTTCATGTAAACTTCATGGAAGCAGTTTACATGAACAGGTGAATTTACATAAATTTTACGTAAACCATGTGTGTATAAACATTACGCAAACAGTTTACTCAAACCTTTTACATAAAGTTTGCAAGAAGTAGGGGACGCAGCTGCATGTAAACTTTATGCAAATGCAACTGTTTACATTGTGTTTGCAAGGTGTTTATGTAAATTTGTCTAACAGGGTAGAATCAACATATGAAATTTTATCCGTTGTTAAGTAAAAACGGTTGATTTTCGTTGTGAAAAAATATGACAACATGACAATAAACCAGAAATAAGAGGAAAATGAACAAGAACACGTTCTTCGTTCGAAATTCCGAAGAAAATGAAGAAAAGTTGAAAAACAAAGCAGTGTGCTCAGATCGGAAACTGAGAAACACAACCGCTGCATGAAGGGGAGGGGCGACGTCATGCATTGCGATAAGGCGCAACAACCGCCGCGCTCTTCTCACCAGTCGAAGTAAATAGAAACATTAGGTTTTCATGTGGATTTTGAAGGAGAATGGAATATTTCATTCTATACATAATATTATTATGTATAGAATGAAAAATCTTTTGTTGTTTCCCATTTCTTAAATTTCTTGCCAGTGAAAATTTTTTTCAATGTTCCCTTTTAATGTTCAATTTTTCATCAGTATAGGCGACATCGAAAGGCAACAAATCAGTTTGGGCAATGAATTTGTCAAATTTTTACCTACATTTGACCGAGTTTAAATATCATAAATTGCCATTAATTTATTATTTGAAATAGAACTTCTGCAAAGTCGAAAAAAAGAAATTATAATTTTAAATTTAAAACGGATTCCATTATTTCCGGAAAATTAATTTATTTTCCGTATCAATGTTCATATGCAGTTACACTTTGGGCGACATTTTTTATTGTTTAAGATTATTATTGTTTTTGAAATTGTTTAAGATTCTGTATGTATAAAAATTCCAGAAATTTTTACTGACCCGAAGTCGCGAAAAAAATTCTTGGAATTTCGCGAAAGTAAAGGCATCGATGACCAAAACTATAATTATTGTATACTGCTTTACCACTGAACGAGATATGTCCCTCTTTCCCTCCAACTTTACTCTGTCCGTCTTTTCCTCCAACTCAGTTTTGTAGTGATGCATGTCGATCATTAAAAATTTTTTCCAAAATCTCGTCAGATAAAATTAAAACCTTGAACACCATACTCATCACATCGAGACGAACGATCACTCAGTCGAGATGATCGTCTCGTCTCGATCGACTTTTTTCATCACAAATTCTTGATCTCCATTACATTTCAGTTCCATCTGATGATATTTCAAGCAAATCTCGCTTTTGTTCAAAAATGATCGATATGCATCACTACAGTTTTGTACCGCTTTACCACTGAACGAAATATGTCCCTCTTTTCCACCAACTTTACTCTGTCCGCCTTTTCCTCTAACTCAGTTTTGTACCGCTTTACCACTGAACGAAATATTTCCCTCTTTTCCACCAAATTTACTCTGTCCGCCTTTTCCTCTAACTCAGTTTTGTACCGCTTTACCACTAAAATTCAACGTCTATTTCTTTTGCTTCTCTGATTTTTATGTCACACTCTACCTATGCAACAATACTTACTTTCCTTTTGATCTCGATGTCTAGTATGATGCAGAAGCAGTTCTTCGATTTTAAGTGGGAAGAAACTGAAAGCGTAGCACACAATTTATCAAAACTGGAACAACTGGCAGCAAAGATGAAAGCCCTTGGTAGTGATATTGAAGAAAAAATGCTAATTACACGAATTTTGACGATGTTGCCGAAAAAGTTGAATCACTTTCACAGTGCGTGGGATTCTGTCGACGAGAAGAAGAAGACTTTAGACAGCCTCACCATTAGGCTGATAACAGAAGAATCTAGGTGGAAAGAAGATGAATATCATCAAGAAGCATCAGTGGCACTAGTAACAAAAGGAAACTACCAAAAAAGAGATCAACATAAGCAGTCAAGCAGTGAAAAGCAAGGTCTGAGTTGTTTTAACTGTGGAAGGGTTGGCTATTTGAAGAAAGACTGCTTCAGGTGCTTTGTATGTAAAAGAAAAGGCCACAGCAGCAAAAATTGCTTCCAAAACAATCAAAGGGGTAACAGCAGAGGCAACCGGCAATGCAGAAACCAAAATCAAAATAGCAGCAACGAGAAAACAACGAATAAACTCGGTCTAATAGGAAGCAGTTCAACGACGCAAGCGGCGAGCGACGATATGTGGGTGATCGACTCAGGAGCTTCGGAACACATGACAGGTCGACGAGAATGGTTCAGCTTTTTCGAAAAATTCGACGAAACGGTGAAGATAGAGATCGGCGATGGAACATTCATGGAGGCATGCGGTAAGGGAAATATTGAAATTGAGACTTTTGTAAATGGAAAATTTTTAGCAGGTAAAATGCACGATGTTTTATATGTCCCGAATATGAAAAGGAATTTATTTTCTGTCAAATTTGTCGCGAAGAAAGGAATAGATTTGAGCATTTCAAAGAAGGGAAAAGAATGCATGTTTTTACAAAATCAAAGAGTAATCGCGAAAGGTACTGATGTCGGAAATTTGTATAAGATCGACATGCGAGTCATTACACCGACAGTTTGCAATCTTGGCAATAAAGTAGAGTTAAACGCGAACGCGCTGCAGTTATGGCACGAGCGGCTTTGTCATCAAAATGTTAGACACGTAAAAGAATTTTTAAAGAATTTATATATAAAAGTGGTAGATAACGGTAACTTTTTCTGTGAAGGCTGTGCGTACGGACAGCATCATCGGTTGAGCTTTCACGAGAAAGTCGAGCGCGCGACTAAACCTCGCCAAATTATTTACACGGATGTATGTGGACCTATGGAAGTCGAGTCATTAGGCAAGATACTTTATTTTCTTATTTTCAAAGATGATTTTTCAAAGTTTACAAAGATTTATTTCCTACGACACAAGTCAGAAGTAATAGATAAATTAAAAGCTTTTTGTTTAGAAGTTGAGAATCAGTTTGATTGTAAAATCAAAGAAATTCATAGTGATGGGGGTGGAGAATTCAAAAATAGAGAAGTAGAAAAGTTTCTAAGTAGCAGGGGGATTAAACATACTATCAACGTCCCGTACACTCCTGAATAAAACGGCGTCGCAGAGAGGGAAAATAGAACAATAGTAGAAGCGGGCCGTTCGATGCTATATTCGAAAACTAGTCTACCTTTGTTTTTGTAGGCCGAAGCCATGAACACTGCTCTGCATATGATTAACAAGACAGGTCCGACTAAACAAGGCAATAAAACGCCGCATGAATTGTGGTACGGAAAATCGCCAAGCGTTGAGAATGTTAAGATCTTTGGTACAGAGTGCTTCGTTCATATACCTGCGGAAAAAAGAAGAAAGCTAGATGTGAAAGGATGGAAAGGATATTTAGTAGGCTATTTAGATGAGGGCAAAGGGTATCGCGTGTATGTACCTAGTGCGAGGGACGTAGTGCTCAGTCGCGATATACAATTTAAACCTGAAGAGATTACAGCGGAATTTTTGAATTTGCCGGAAAATATTGTTAAAGATAATGTACAAAAGAATGTCAGTGCACAAAGCGACGACGATGCGCTTCAAAATGGAGAGATTGAGATTGAGACTATAGGCAAGCGAAAATAAATTACGAAAATGCGAGACAATTACGTGATAGGCGTGTGGTGAGGCAAACTGAATTTTATGGTTGTCCGGTAATGTATTTAGCGGAAAAGTTGCCAAGCGATTTTAATGAGGCTATGCAATCTGATCAAAAAGAGTTATGGAGAGAGGCTATGTTCGATGAGATGAGTTCTTTACAGAAAAATAAAACTTGGGTGCTTGCAGAAAAACCGGAAAATCAAAAAGTAATTAATAGTAAGTGTGTTTTCTCTAAAAAGATTAATTCAGATAATTCTGAGCGTTACAAAGCGAGTCTTGTTGTTAAAGGATACTCACAGACAGAAGGGATAGATTACACAGAAACGTTTAGCCATGTTGCACGATTTGATACAGTTAGATTAATGCTTAGTATTGCTGCGCGAAATAACTTGCATCTTGGGCAGTTCGATATAAAAACTGCATTTTTGTACGGTAATTTAAAAGAGGATATTTACATGAGACAACCTGAGGGTTTTCATGATGGTACGAATCGCGTGTGCAAACTGATGTACAGTTTATATGGATTAAAACAATCTTCGAGATGTTGGACGGAATGTTTCACAAAATTTATTTCAAATTTAGGATTTCATCAAAGCAAAGCAGGTCCTTATTGTTACGTCTATACAGAGAATAACAATTTAATGTACCTTGTCATATACGTAGATGACGGACTTGTAGCAGCTTCAGAGGAATTTTTCATTGATCCATTTTTCATTGATTTAAATAGAGAGTTCCAATTTACTAGTACAAAAGACGTAAAGAATTTTCTTGGAGTTTAAATTACCAGATTAAAAGATGGTGAGATATTCATTCATCAAAGCAGATATATTGAGTGTATTCTAGATAGATTTAATATGAGTGGGGCAAATAGTGTTTCTACACCTATCGCGACGAATTGGAATGAAGTTAATGTAGGCAATAACGACTGTGAAGCACCGTACAGAGAAGCCGTCGGTAACTTAATGTTTTTGCAAACTGTAAGTAGGCCTGATATTATTTTTGCTGTAAATATAGCGTCGAGACACTTAGAGAAACCAAGCGAGTATCATTGGCAACTAGTTAGGCGAATTATGCGCTATCTAAAAGGCACGTCAGACATGGGACTATTCTACGCGAAAGGAGGTAGTTTCGAAGCCTTCAGCGATGCTGACTATGCCGGCGATAAAGATATACGAAAATCAACATCACGTGTTGTATGTAAATATGCGGATGCGGCCATTATATGGCAAAGTAAGCAACAGCAATGTGTTGCTCTATCTACGACGGAAGCTGAGTATATCAGCGCATCTTTAGGAGCGGAAGAAATCATGTGGCTCAAGGTGATGTTTTGTGAATGTAAGATAGAGGATATCAATCAAATGTTATCTGTAGATAATACCAGCGCTTTGAAATTAATAAAGAATCCGGAATTTCATCAAGGAAGCAAATCCATCGATGTAAAATATCATTTCTGGCGAGATTTATATAATAAAGGCGACATTGATGTTATGTATGTAAAGAGCGAAGAGCAACAAGCGGATATATTGACGAAAGCGTTACCTAAGCCAAGATTTGAATATTTGCGACAAAAACTAGGTCTCAGGAATAAGATTGATATTGAAAATTAATTGTTTGCATGGATGTAAAGTTTTAGGGAGGGTCTTGAAGTGATTCATACTTCTAGAAAACTTTACATCTACTTGACTATTGTAGCTAGTTTCTTGAGACTTGACTGTTGTAGCTAGTTTCTTGAGCGCCGAAGTTTAGGACGGCCTGGAACCTTCCAGGAATAAAAGTATGCAGGTACAGAGAGTAGAGGTAGAGACATTGAAAGGGTCTCTCTCTCGAAGAGTCTAGAATGGTATGAATCATAGTTTTTGAGAATGCCCATAGCCCTTGGCTTCGTAGGTCAGTTGCAATGTAACGCTGCCAGCGTGCGGATCTGGATCAGCATATTATTACTGTATCATACTTACCTATGTTCAAATATATCTCTATTATACATTCATCCACTTTTTCTTGATTTATATAACCTTATCAGTAGAATCTTCTAGAACTCAAGGATAAACAGGAAATTAAAAAAATTAAAATTAAAAAGTATTTCAAGCCAATCGAATAATATAGGTAAGAGAGTATATAAAGGAATAAAGCATTTCTCACGGTAGGTCATATACTCGGGATTCTTATCTCTTTATTCTGGTATCGAGTAGCGAGAGAGGACTCGAGATAATGTTCAGATGTGTGTAAACGTTTTAGTTTTAGAAAACATTTGATGCACTGACCGTCCAAGTCTGCATACATTTCATTAGTCTCTGCTTTCGTTCTCTAGAGATCACTTCTTTTTTACTGCTCATAAAAATTTGATTTCTTAGTCCACCCACAACGTTTGATCATTATTCTTTGGCCATATGCTAGGTTCGTCAACCTCTCGACGTGTTACATGAAATAAGATACTGCAAACAATTTCGAGACTCGAAAGAGAGATAATACAGAATGTCCCGGGTAAAAAAATTTTGGTATGGGATTGATCTAGGAAAACATCTGTGAAATCGTATGGGAGTGATTTCTCAGATAGTATAGTAAAAGTATGGCATTTGAGACGATCCCATACTTCATGTATGTTTGAATGAAGTATAGTGGATGTATAGCTCAAATATAGCTAAAGTTTAACAATGTATAATTGAAGTATAGGGGAAGTATTTTTGAAGTATATCTGAGAAGTATAGCTGCAGTATAACTGAAGTATAGATAAAGTATAGCTGATGTTCAGTCAAAGTATACTACGAACAATATTCAAAACATATTTGACTCACGAAATCACTTGAATCGCGAACTTTTCAAATTTTTAGACAAGCTGTCATTTATGATACGTTTTATCACGTTCCTAGGGCATCTTGAAGAACAAATGATTGCCATTCGATGTCCGATACTTTTGCATACTTAAGTATAAATGAAGTATAATCTGTACTTCAGCTATACTTAAGTATAGATGAAGTATATCCCATACTTCAGCTATACTTCAGCTATACTTTAGCTATACTTCAGCCATACCTCAGCTATACTTAAGATATACTTTATCTATACTATTTCAATATACTTGAAGTATGGGATCGTCTCATTTACCATACATTTTTTATACTTTGGAAAGTCAATCATTGATCACTCCCATACTTAGGATTTTTACTCGGGGTATTTTATTCCAGGCTTTTTCACGCCTGCTTTAACTTATACTTATTAAAAGTGCACTGCCCGACACTTATCGCTGCTTATGTCATATAAAAACACTTAATATAAATCACATGCCTTTTTTATTCATGCTCGTTTTTCAGCACCTTTTTCATCTCTTATTTGGAAAGGCCAGTTTTGCCTATTACACGTTGAAAATTTAAAATAAATTTATAAAAAAATAAGCTAAATACAAAATAAATATGATAAAATATTTTGAATTTTTCCATCATCCACTGAAGATACTGTATTAGTAGATGAGTAAGGCTGGGTTCTGAACTAAAAAGTAAGATGGAGTCTGGATACGCATTATAAGACGGACTCTGGATCTCACTTTTGAGCCACTTTTACAAGACGGACTCTGGATATGTATTCTCGGAGGGTCCTGATGACATCATAGCATAATATTGCGCAATTATAAGAACCGAATTCATGTAAACAGCTGCAAGGTTATTTCTTATCTCAATTAAAACTTTGGTATAAATACTTTCAAGGTTATATTTTGCTCTGTCCTGACATTTTCTACTGCGTCATATAGTTATGAGAAAAACAAGGATGATTTATTGCTTCCTTATAGGTAAAAATTCATTTAATACACAAAAGATGCCGGTGTACAGATGAAATTTGATATGGAGGGCTATGTATGACATCCTGTTTTGTATATATAAATTTGATTTATTGCTTTCTTATAGATAATACTATTAAATAAAAATTCCTATCTTTATTTATGTAGTGCGCATTTAACTCGTAGAACGTTATGCAGTCTAGAATAACTTCTGGAACTTTAGGATAAGGAAGCTGATATATTATTAGAGAACATTCTACAGTTAAAGTGGTTCATGTCCGTGCCAAGTTTCTAAAATATTTTGATAACATCATCCTGAATTCCTACCTCACCAACATTGATACAAGAGAAGTACAGGATCAGGGGTACTGAACCACTTTTACGAGAGGGCTACTGAGCCAAATCTATGTATTTAGCTGCGGGATACTTGATCACTCACACAAGAGGGATACTGAGCCACTTTTTACAAAACGGTTACTGAGCCACTTTTCCAAGAGGAAGATGCATCTCTACTTTACTGACATCAAGACCATTCCACAGCTGGTCACAAAATAATATTACGCAATTGTTAGTGCCAAATTTGTCTAAGCAGCTTTTCTAGAAAAAGTTTCAAAAACATTCTACATGTAGTTTGATAATAATAATAATAATCTGAAGATATATAATAATGCACAATTATTTAATATGTGTTCGGTTTATTGGAAGAGCGAGCTCAATTGACACTACTGAAAGACAGTTGAATTAAATTATTTATTAAAAGAACAGTGGTTTGTTCGATAATGGCTTCAGTGAAAATTTTATGACCAATGAAATAACATTCATATTTGAAAATGTTGAGGATATGAAAGGAAGATTAATAGCTGAGCTGGTAATACGTATATGTATAGTGGAGAATTCTGATTTATGACTACAAATGCATGTATTGCTTTCCACGAAAGAAACAAGGAGAAGGAACTCATTGTAAAAAAAATATTTTACTCTTATTATATCACACGTAAAAATAAAAATTATGAATATACCATAGAAAAGTATGAATCCAGCCAAAACAAAGAAGCATCCAAATAAGAGCTGGAATGAGAGCTCTTATGTCAATTTGGAGGAGTTAGGTGAATATTGTAATAATGTTGATTACATTACAACAGAAACGAAGTTTTTCTTTTCAAACTAACATTTATGACATCATCTCATTGGTTTAAGTATAAACGCCTATGGTTTAAATAAAGAAGAAGCAATTTCAAAAAAGTCCACGAAACACCTTCTTATGATGAAAAAAAAAGGATAAATAATAATAATAATAATGGATGTGGCGATCCCATCGCCCGAGAGCTCCGGCTCTTGCAGTCAGCCACGTTGCTTTGGGCTAACTCCCCAATGCAATGAAGTATGCGGTTACGACACCAGTATCGCGCAGTGCCACCCACAGTAGGCCTCTCTCGGATGGAGGCCATGGTTCAGTTGGGAGTGGCAATAGGACCGAACCGAGGCGACGACCAGGCAATGGCCCCGGACAAACGCGAGAACATTGATTTAAATGGTCGGACCAACTCAGGAGAGACATCCTTACCTGTTGGCAAAGAAGCTCACCGGCGCGAAGAGGATTCATGCAGAGGTTACATGACCGTTGGGTCAATATGCACCCGGAATATGCTCATCAAACGCCTCAGTATTTAAGAGATCAGGTATCCTTTTTGCGAAAAAACGGATATGAAGCTCTTTATCAACAAGAAGAAGAAGAGCAACATCCTCCATCGAACATTCCACTCGTTCCAGCAAGACCACCTTTGCAGATAGCCGATAATCCTAACATGAGAAGTAGGAGATCTATCCACCAAAAAGTCTTTCTCAGGATGGACAAATTAGCTGAAGCTAATACTGCTCTCCCCGATTTGCTCCCCGAAGATGTTAATCTCTGGAATCTGAACTGTGTTGTTTACGAGAAGGCGGTGTCCTTGCTTAGCGACAGTAGAAGTAACGAAACTTCAGTACGTCTGAGTAAGACTCGCGAGCGTATTGCACAGCTTCAATTCAAAATTGAAACGGCGAGACGGCATGCATCAAATATTCAGTGCGTGATTAGCTACATAACATTAAATAAAAAATTCACTCCAAAAGTTAGGGCACTTGCTCGAAACTTGAGGAAAGCAAATCACACGCTGAACAAGTGTAAACTGTTGACCATCAAGCAGCACTGGACGCAAAAAATAACATCTCTTTCAACAGCGAAACAGCGCCTTGAACGGCGAGTAAAGTGGATTCAGGAAAATTCCACCTTTTCTACTCATCCTTCCCGTCTGTTCAATAAAACGTCACGTGCCGTTAAAAATTCGCCTAGTCGAGAAGAGATTCAAGTCTTCTGGGAACAAGTATATGGAGATACTTATCAGCTAAATGAAGACGCTTCAGATATATCACTCTTTCGTAACTTTTGCCAAAGGCAAAGGTTACAAGGTCCAGAGGAAGAGTGTCCACTAATTACTGCTGAAGAAGTAAAGAAAGTTATCGCTAGAACTAAGAACTTTTCAGCGCCAGGGCCAGATAAAATCAACAACTTTGTTGGAAGAAGTTTACTTCTACGCACCAACATCTAGCTCGTATATTTACTACTTTCTTAAACGGAGAACAACCCATCCCGCAGTGGCTAGTGGAAGGACGCACGGTATTGATCCCTAAGACCGGAGATTTCAAGTCCAAAGAACTACAGGCCCATAGCTTGTTTAAACACCAGCTACAAGCCATTCACTGGCATCCTCAAAGAGAGGATATTAACATCTATCGAGCCGGTATGGAGTGCAATAGTTGAACAACGTGGATGCAAGAGAGGTCTGGCAGGTTGCAGGGAGAACCTGTTAATAGACAGGTGTATTACCCAGGACTCGATCAGGTATCGACGCAATCTGTTCATGGCTTGGATTGGCTACCGTAAGGCATTCGATAACACGAACCATGAGCTACTTATTAAGCTCATTGAGTGCATGGAGGTGCATCCAAAAATAGTGAGATGCATAAAAGAGCTTATGCTCTCGTGGCGGACAAGATTTGTCATAACATCTGACAAAAGACAAGTGACTACAGGCTATATCACATATAAGAGGGGGGTCTTCCAAGGAGACTCTCTAAGTCCGATACTTTTCTGCATCTCCATCTTGCCTCTATCTATTGTGCTCCGAGGCAAAAGCTCTGGATACCTATGTGGCCCGCCGAACAAAAGAGAATATAAGGTCAACCACCTTTTATACATGGACGACCTTAAACTCTTTGCTTCCTCGAAAAAGGAATTTAACATCATTGTGGAGGCGGTAAATTGGTACTCTAAAGCGATTGGCATGAGCTTCGGACTAGACAAGTGTGCCTGCGTCCACCTACGCCAAGGCGACCAATATGCAGGCCGTTCCTATACTGCTCTACACGTTTGGTGCAGTAAGATGGAACGTCGATGAGTTGAAGCAACTTGACCGAAGCACACGCAAGATGATGACAATCCATCGAAGTCGTCATCCTAGATCTTCCGTACCTCGAATATACCTCCCTCGAGATAAAGGGGGTAGAGGCTTGCTGAGCTTAGCGTGTCTTCATCGCAGAACGGTTCTGGCTACAGCCTGCTCAGTTCTAAATAGCACAGATTTTCTTATGCGACTAGTACATCAACCTGAAGTCGTCAATGCTGCGGCGTTTCTATATCGTGCCGCAGATAGGGCCGCAGAGGAGCTTGGCCTCCTATTTGATTCCAGCGACACTACACATGGCCTAGCATCACTAACACCTTTGGTGCTCAAAAGTCGTGTACAGGAAGCAGAACATACGCTTCTACTAAGAGAACATGCTGACAAGCCCCTTCATGGTAAATTCTACGGCATTATACGTAGAGCAGAGCTCTCGATGGGTCTGTCCAACATGATTCTAAAGTCTGCTGGATTAAAATCGGAGACTGAGGGATTTCTTTTTGCCTGTCAAGATGGCGTTATAGACACCTTAGTTTACCGCGAGCGCATAATGAATATACCTGTAGCCGATACCAACTGCCGAGCGTGCAAGCAAGAGCCAGAAACACTTGGACATGTTCTCAGTGGATGCTCAAAATATGCACGATACGGGTACATAGAGAGACACAACTCGGCTCTAAAAGTGTTATATTACCATCTGAGGCACTTCTATGGAGTCGATCTATTGCTCGTCTTGGCCATACGCCCAGGGGGAACTCGAGGCCGTTGTGGAGAATGATCAGTGTAAGATCTACTGAATTTCTCATTCTCCACCACTCAACGTATCAGTGCTACGAAGCCTGATATTGTCCTCCAAGATCTGAAGAACAAGATCATTTACGTGATTGAATTCTCGGCACCAGCCGATGGTAATATCACAGCAAAGGAGGAAGAAAAACGGGCGAAATATCAAGCACTTCTTTTCGAGCTGAGCAGGCTCTACCAAGGCTTCAAAGTCCATCTTGTAGTTCTCATAGTCGGCTGTCTTGGAGGTATGAAAGCTTCATTTATTAGCCAACTCAACAAGATTCCGGCTTGCCAGCGTCAGGCTCATTTCATCGCGAACCGGATGCAAAAGGCTGTTCTTCTGGGATCACTTCATCTGGTCCGTCAACACTATTCCTCATAACATTCTACAAAGATTGGTAGCTCTAAAAAAGTATCCTGAGGTGAAACTTCATCTCCAACTGTCCCGTCTGCCGCGTAAGATCATCCGCGGCTCGAGACCTGACTCTAAGGAACAGTGTTGCCCGATGTTATCTCGCGTAAATTTCCCGCTCTTGCTTACCTTCTAGGACAGAAGGAGCAGAAGCGGATGACGTACACGTTCCAGTTGCGTCGGGATTGGTTGCTTCAAAGAACTATAATCGTAGCTTCAGGAGCCTACAACTTCTCATAAATAATGCTTAGCTCGTAAACATCAAAGGAACTTGCACATGGCATACATTGACTACAAGCAAGCGTTTCCTTCCGTACCACATGACTATTTGCTTGAAGTCTTAAAAGTATACAAAATTTGACCACGCATCATTGACTTCCTAAGTCGTGCGATGATGCTTTGGGGTACAACAATCAAGTATTTTGATCATGGACAACCAAGGATAACTAGATCAATACGCATTACGACGGGTATATTCCAAGGAGACTCCTTCAGTGCATTATGGTTCTGTTTAGCGTTGAACCCACTGAGCAAAACTCTAAATAGCATGTCTCATGGATTCAGAGTACATGGTGACGAGGATGGTCATCAATTGACCCATCTTCTATACATGGATGACCTGAAGCTGTACGCTAGTTCGGACAAGGGACTGCAGCAAGTGATCGATGTCACAAAGCAGTTTTCCAACTATATCCATATGGAGTTTGGACTAGATAAATGCAGAACAGTGAATTTAATCAGAGGAAAATTAGGGACCGCAGAACAAGAGAACGATTTCGTGAATGACATCGAGGCAATGGCTGAGGGCGAGTCATATAAATACCTGGGTATTCTCGAATCCAAGGGTATTCAGCATACGATAGTTAAGAAAAGCCTAACGACTGCCTTCACTACAAGACTCAGATTGATTCTAAAGAGTTCTCTTAACTGGGCAAACAAGATCAGGGCAATGAACACCTATGCCATCCCTGTTCTCACGTACTCCTTTGAGCTCATCAAATGGTCGAACACCGACCTCGAACGATTAAACAGAATCATCCGCGTAGAAATGACGAAACACCGTATGCACCACAGTAATTCGGCGATTGAAAGGGTAGTTCTACCACGACATAGAGGGGGTAGGGGCATTGTAGATGTCAGGAAACTGTGTGAGTCACAAGTCATACAGTTGCGGGACTATTTTAACAGCAAGCGAGATTTTACGCTTTACAATACGATCTGTAAAGCGGATCTTGACTACACGCCCTTGAATTTGTCCTCAGAGGAGGCCTTGAATATCAGGGCAGAAACCATAGAGGAATTAGAAACGCAATGGAGACAGAAAGCCATCCACGAAGAACACCCCAAAACGTTAGATCAATATGAAGTGGATAGTGAGGCATCCAATATTTGGCTGCGAAAGGGATTCCTGTATCCAGAAACGGAAGGATTCGTCATTGCGGTTCAGGATAGGGTTGTCAGCACCAGGAATTATCGCAAACACGTGTTACATCAAGACGTAGTTGACCGGTGCCGATTATGTGGAGATACCAACGAATCCATCGAGCACATTATTGATGGTTGTCGCGTAATGGCTCCGAGAGAATATACGCACAGACATAATGATGTGGCGGGCATTATACATCAACAACTTGCCCTAAACCTAGGACTCTTAAGAGTATGGATGCCTTTCTATAGATACATTCCAATGCCCGTTTTAGAAAATGGAGATTACATCTTATATTGGGATGTGACCATCCAGACGGATCATTACATCCGAGCCAATCGACCTGACATCGTGATGCGAGAAAAAAAAGATGGAAGAGTCTACATCATCGACATTGCTTGTCCACTTAACCGAAATTTGCGGGCAACCTATACAACCAAGATCCATAAGTATAGCGAGCTAAGGCATGAAGTAAAGGCAATATGGGGGAATGTAAAACATGCATCTATTCATCCTATTGTGATTTCGGCTACAGGCAATGTGCACGCAAGATGCAGTGAACATCTTGAACATTTAGGAGTCAGTAGGGTACTGGCGGCAGTTCAGAAGGCGATTTTATTAAACACCTGTCGCATTGTAAGAAACTTCGTAGACCATCAAGAAGCCAGTGACTAAGAACCTATGGCGTGATACATGGTAGCTCCAAAAAAAGCATCCAGAGGCGACTGTTGTCACCTCCAAGACTCACGGCCGCTGTGTAAGGATAACAGCGGTAAAGACAAACTGCAAACTACACCATGCTCCTAATTTTGTACCTACAACCTCATCGCAAATGATTTGAAACATCGTATTAAAATAACTTATAACATCCTCATCTCATCAGTCACTTGACGTCGCTTAGCGAAGTATCAATGCTATTAAAATCTGCTTTTATATGGCAGCTGTAAATTATTATGTTCTTAGAATCAACATTTAATTGTGGGTAAATAAATTCCGTTAAACAAATAAGGATTTCAGGTTAACAGAATCATGAACATACTGTTGATTCTTTTAACTTAGTAAACGAAAACTTAGTTTCATTAACAAGGGGTCTGGGGTTAATAATGATTATGCTAGAGTGCATCACTATCGAGTACGCTGCTTTTCTTATAGTTGTAACCAAGTTTCTTCTGTGAAATATTAAATTATCATCAATTAAACAAACTATTAAATCGTGCTTGATTAGAACGGAATGGAGTAGGAGGAGGGCAGAGTAGGAGGTGGGTATGATAATGATGTAGTTAAGACAAGTAGGGACTGGAAATATTAGATTCAATGATTATATATACACTAATCTTCTATTAGATGTTTTATAAGCTTGTTTCCTAAAACTACAATGAATTCAGGTGAGGGAATAAAGAAAAACACATAAATTTCAAATTAAATTGATTTAATCTATTTCATTATAATAATGAGCGTAAAACTATATATATATATATATATATATATATTCGGTTTCGGTTTCGATTCCTTTGGAATAGAACCGAAGGGCCTATGACAAAGCCACCGAACGCGTCCTCGGGTTGCGGATAGAGGATTCCTGTACCAAGGGTTTCTGCTGAATATGGTTACAATAATTAATAAGCAGTCGCGGACAATTGTCCAGGGATGGTCCCGAAGGAATAACTCATAAGCGGAGGCGTAACAACCGTGCCGAAAGCTGAATGGCACCTGGGTTAGGTGTCTCAAACGGTGACTCTGGGATACCGGGCGACCTCTCAGAGTATGCAGCCTTATCCTTGCACGCGGGGCTCTACAAGGACGGACTAACCCTTTCCCTAGCTGCTCGTGGGAACAACAATGAAACCACCTAAGCACCAAAATGTTGTAGATGCGGTTCAAGACAATCGAACGCGCAGAGCACCCGACAATGGGTCGGCAAACAATGCCGATCAGCCTAGAGTTCGGGGTGCTGAAAATAATTTAGATGGAAACACGACGACGAACCGGCGAAGCGCCCACATTGAGTGGACGGATCGACTCAGGGATGTCGTGCTAGACTGCTACGATGCCAGCATTATCCCTGTTCGCGGAGGCTTTATGGCGCGTATGCACACTCTGTGGTGCCAGAAACACCCAGAGCTTCAGCACGTTTCGCATCAGTCTTTGCGAAATCAAGCCGACTACCTCCGGAAAAATGGATATGTACGCGGAGCGCTTCCCCAACCGCTGCTTTATGAAGCTGCAGACGAAGATGAGGAAGCAACATTGAGACCAACCGCAGAAAGCAGGCACCTTCTGAGAGATGATCGCAATTTCATTACTAGAAGGAACATTAACATGCAAGTTCCTCCTAAGCCCCAAGATCTGGCTGAAATGGATGCCTTCCTTCGTGGAGATATCTCGCAAGAGTCCGACCTCTGGACCATCAATTGCTCAGTTTATGGTGCTGCGAGAACTTTAGCTGATTCAAATCGAAGGCTGAAACCAACGATGGATCAAAAGACCAAAAGACGCTTGCATCAACTGAACAAGAAGATTGGATGGGCAAGACAGAATGCGTCCCGTGTTCAATGTGTGATTGACTACATAACA
>CAKNYM010043391.1:0-44932 GCA_932195095.1 Andricus curvator
CGATTATATTATGGGAAATCTCCCAGAAAATCGCTTAGTTCCAGCCCAGCCATTTTTGAATGTCGGAATTGATTATTGTGGACCTTTTTATGTTAAAGAAAAGCGTTACAGAAACCGCAATAAGGTAAAGGTCTATGTCTCAATTTTTGTTTGTTTCGCGACTAAAGCTATCCATCTCGAGCTGGTTAGCGACTTGACTACTGAAGCGTTTATCGGTTGTCTCAAAAGATTTTTTGCCCGCCGAGGAAAATCTAAAAATATTTATTCGGACAATGCTACAAATTTTCTTGGAGCACGTAATGAATTTAAAGCACTCTATGACTGTATTCAAGCAGTAGAACAGGATCCTGCGGTTCAGAACTTCTTGTCAGAAGAAAAAATAACTTGACACTTCATCCCCCCACGATCTCCGCATTTTGGTGGGCTTTGGGAAGCTGCCGTAAAATCCTTTAAACACCACTTGTTACGCAATGTAGGTAACACGTTATTAACACAAGAACAATTTGAGACTTATGTCATAGAAATTGAAGCAATCCTTAATTCTCGTCCCCTTTCACCCCTTTCTTCGGATCCAAATGATCTCCTTCCACTGACTCCTGGCCATTTCCTCATTGGTAGTCCCTTAACCAGCTTTCCACAGCAAGACCTGCGTGACATTCCAGACGGGCGATTATCATCCTGGCAGCATGTGCAATTTATGAGGCACCATTTTTGGTCTAGGTGGTATAAGGAGTACTTGAATCAAATGATGAATCGCAGCAAGAGGCAATCAACATCTTCACAAGATTCCATTAAGGTGGGCTCACTTGTGGTTCTGAAAGAAGACAATCTTCCGCCCATGAGTTGGAAATTAGGTCGCATTGTGGACACATACCCAGGGGAAGATAAAATTGTACGAGTAGTATTAGTGCGCACAAGCACAGGTACCTACAAACGTAGCGTAACACGTGTGTACCCGCTTCCGATTTCACCATCTAACGATAATTAGATGATGTCCAATGTATATAATTTACTGATTATTTTTTGTATATATATATATATAAGTGTTTCCTTTATTCTTTTCTTTATATATTATTGATCATACAGATTGTTTTTTGAGATGATTTTCTACTTTGTTCCTACACATGTAAGTCAACTGTAAATCTTTCTGAAATCGATTTTTTGAACGATGTTCGTTCAAATGGGCCGACTTTATGTTGCGTCCTAAGAAAATATAAATTAAAATTTGTCACTTCATGTTTCCTTTTTCTTTCAAATATTATTTCTATTATAGGTTAGGCTTGTTTACCGTCTGCAAGAATTTTGTATAAAGCTTCGACACTGTAATTATGTTATAACCATACATTTTAGGATAAGCAGCTTTACTTAGCATTCAAAACTGTAATTATGTTATAACTATAAATTTTAGGTTAAGCAGCTTTGCTGTAGTAAAGGTTTCGTTCAATCACTTCAGCATTCAAATTCTAAATCTTTTGTAGTACGTAAAATCCAGAAGTTAAGGCTGTCATATAATTAGAAATTTTCAAAACTGGCCGTTTTATTATCGTAGCATATTATCGGGTTAGTTGCAGCTGCCCGCATCTTTCTTGATCCAGGTACCTTTCGGTGCCAGTCAAATTCATTATAGAAATGGGAGTCGCTGATGGATCCCACTCTTCTTTTCATTAGCCAATCGGAACATGTATAGTGACCCCACCAATGTACACTGAATCTTTCAGTTTCACAACCTCCGAACTTCGTCACTTGTCATTTTCATTTTCTCAAACATTACATTTTCATCTTTCAAATTGTTCACTTTCGGTCTCGGAACTCGTCGTCCGAGCCGATCTTTCGGTCTTTGTCAGATTATAGATCTTTTCAAAATATAGCGTTCTTAACTCCGTTTACATTTGAATCACCTGTATTATTTGTGTGTGTGTAAATATATAAAGGTTAAACAAATACCAAAAATATTTATTACAAAAAACCCAACACTTCATCACATAAACATTAACTTTAAAATTTGTATATCATAAGACGTTTGGACAATACTTTTTCGCGTTTTCGAGCGCTCGTCCCCTTATTGCATCCGGACCCTCAATTGATGTATTTTGTTAAAAATTTATCTTTTTTTGTAGAAAATTTATCTTTTTTGTAGAAAATTAATTTTCTTGGTGGAAAATTAATATTTTTTGTTGAAAATTTACCTTTTTTTGGTTGAAAGTTGAACTACTTTGTTAAAAATTCTATTTATATGTGAGATTCATCTTTTTGGTTCAAAATTTAACTTTTTTTTCAAATTCGTTTTTTTTTAACATTTGTCTTTTTTGGTTAAATACAACTAGTTCATGGTTCAAAAGTGTTCCCTTTCCTTGAATCTACTTGTTTGTTTTTAGTTTCATAACAATGTAAAGACCAGTTAACAAACATGATTGTTTGAAAAATGTATTATTGCTTATAACTATCTTCTCTTAGATAATTGCTAGAATGTAGCATTTTTTTGAAATTTTGAACTTTGCTTTGGCTTCTTGGTTACGAACAAATAATAAATAGACAATAGAGAAAATAATTTTTCAAATAATCTTTCTTTTTGTGAATATGTTTTTCTGAATTAAAACAGGTATTTGAAATATTCCTAAAATTTTCGATATGGAATAAAATATATGAATGTGAATTTTTACATTCTCATTCTAATGAGAAGGTATTGGTTTTATGTAAAATTTGACATAGTCGGTTTTCATCAAATCTCCACGTTTTGAGACCCCCTGAGCCAGAAAAAACGGTTTTTACCAAGGTGTCTGTCTGTCTGTAGTCTGTCTGTCTGTCAGTCTGTCTGTAGCCACGATAACTTTCGAAAAAATGATCAGATTTGATTGAGCTTTGGCACACTTTTTTATGGCCGAAAAATAGAGAACGAGTTCGTTAACCAGCTATTTTGGATGAAAATTCAAAAAGTGAGCACATTTTGAAAATTTTTGAGACCACTTTTTTTGAAGATTTAAAAATTCTATGTATGGTTATTAGTAGTACGCAAAATGACGAACAAAATATTCTAATGACTTTTCGTGATAAAACAAAAATTACTGGAGTTATAGCATTTTCAAAATTCCAAAAAACAAACGAAAATGTACATTTTAAGCCGAAAAACGCACGATATGAAAAAAAGTCAAGAGGAGAAAAACGTTGCTTTTTGAGCGCCCTATAATATTTTCATAACAACTTTTTGAATTTTTTGAAAAATAAAAAATTCAAATTTTGATCGCACAAAAAAATAATCAAAAATTCCATTTTGCTGTGAAACTATGCAAGATACGAGAAAATATCATTTCACCAAAATTGTGCACCCAAAAAAGATCTACAAATTTCTCATTATTCACTTTTTGATATGACGCGTAGTTTTTGTTTTATTCGTAAAAAACAGCATTGAAAATAAAAAAATCAAATGCACAGAACCGAGCGTGGAACGCAAGGTTCAAATGAGTTTCAAATCAAATATCGAGCGCGAAGCGCGAGTGTCTGGATGAGAATGTGTTCCTTAAGGTCGATAGAACCTTGAGTAAATGAAGTTCCTTTTCAGTCTAAAATAAAAACAAATTTAACAATCACTTAATATGTAGAGGTTTTGATAATTTTATAATATTTGCAAAAAAACTTTTTCTTTTCATCGAAGTCGAACACGAAGTTGAAAAATCTAGAGCAACCGAGCGTAAAGCGCGATGTAGATACGCCCGAGCGCGTAGCGCGAGGTGAATACATAATCGAGCGCGAAGCGCGAGAAAAATATATGATCGAGCGCGAAGCGCGAGATCCAACAGTTGCGCGCCCTAGGCGCGCTCAAACTTGCGAGCGAAGCGAGCCGCGCGCGAAGCGCGCGATGAGAATGTGCCCGCCAAGCGGGCAGATTTTTTTTCTTGAAGTAGTTACCGAAAACTAAAAAGTCAAAGAAAAGCTGAAAATTCCAGAAAAACCCACAACTTTCTAGCATTACTCTAAGAAAAGATAGTTATAAACCAAAAGGAATTTTTGAACAAATATGTTTGCAACTTGCATTAATAATTATCTCACTAAGTAAAAAGTGGACAAAAAGTTAAAAATTTGAAAATACCGTAACTTTCTAGCATTGTTCAAAGTTGAAAATTATTTGAAAAAATCAGATAAAACCGTGAATTTCTAACTTTATTCTAAGAGAAAATGGCTATAAAATATAATAAATTGTTTTAACAATATATTTGAAAATCTAGTTATTACTATAAAGTAATATTTTATGCACTAGAAACAATGTTTACCAAAATAAATCTCAAAAAACTAACAGTTAGCGCCAGAAACTTGCAATACCCGCAAGTTTTAACTTATGGGGCTTATTTAAAACCCTATAAAATAGACTTATAGAGGTGGAATTCAAAAATAAATTTCTCATTCGTATTCTATGGCTGATTTTGAAGAGAAAGGACCCCGCACAAAATACATTGAAAAAAGGTCTCGGTGGATTTTTCTAAATTTTGGATATGTTGTAGATCATGACATCCCCGATAAAAAGTTCTCATGCCCAAAAGTAAAAAAATGGACAGTTTTTCGTCCCTATCACACGAAAGGTCGTAATAAATGCCGTTTGGGAGAATCGCTGCAGAAACTGCAGAACTGTTCAGCGCCACGCTGATGTGTCATGCCCAGAACTCGGACCCTCTGTCATTATGTAGTTTATGACCCCTGTTAGATGTGTTTATGACTCAGGGTCAAAAAATTACCAAGTTTTTGTCCTTAACTATTCAAAAGTCGACTTCAAATATATTTCCTTGTACGTGACCTCCGTTAAAAGCACTTGATGGCCCAAGGTCAAAAAGTGGACAGTTTTTCGTCCCTATCGCGTCAAAGGTCGTGTTAAAAGCCGTTTAGGAGAATCAGCGCAGAAACTGCGGGACTCTATTGCCATATTGATATATCATGCCCAGAACACTGTCCTTCCGCTATTTTGTAGTTTATGACCCCTGTTAGAAGTGTTTATGACTCAAGGACTTGATGGCTCAAGGTCAAAAAGTGGACAGTTTTTCGGCCCCATGGCGCCAAAGGTCGTGTTAAATGCCCTTGACCTTGGGCCATAAAGTCCTTTTAACGGAGGTCACGTACAAGGAAATATAACTAAAGTCGACTTTTGACTCTATAATGACGAAAACTTGGTCATTTTTGGACCCTGAGTCATAAACACTTCTAACAGGGGTCATAAACTACAAAATAGCAGAAGGTCAGTGTTCTGGGCATTACACATCAGCGTGGCACTAAACAGTTCTGCAGTTTCTGCAGCGATTCTCCCAAACGGCATTTATTACGACCTTTCGTGTGATAGGGACGAAAAACTGTCCATTTTTTTACTTTTGGGCATGAGAACTTTTTATCGGGGATGTCGTGATCTACAACATATCCAAAATTTAGAAAAATCCACCGAGACCTTTTTTCAATGCATTTTGTGCGGGGTCCTTTTCAGGATCAACTCGATATACATTATTATTATTATTATTATTATACCATTAAGCCATTTCCCTTTTGGGGTAGGCGTGACTTGCTCGGTTGGAGAATAGTAGTGTGCATATGGGTATATAGGTATACGGTAGGTAGGAATATAGTTATGAGGTGGATAGGTATATAAGTGTTAGGTATATATATTTTAGATTGATCTGGAATTCTCGTGTTATTTATTTAAATGACACGTTTACTCCGCAACACTGCTCCGACCCAGGTTGCTGATCAATCTCTCTAGCGATCACCCCAAGTGAAGAGCCTCACAAAATTGTTATGTATGGTTCTCCACTTGGGCCCATTAGTATCCAAGATCTTTGTTTCAGGCGTCATTCATTCTACTGTCACTCTGTTTACAAACTATTTGTCGCCACACTTTTCTGTCCTGGCATACTACTCTAGCTTCCTTCACGTCCATGCATTTTTTCATGCAAGCTCTTGTGTTCCTATGGCTTCTTATGTCTCTACGGAATAATGTCTCATTTACAGATTCTAACCATTCTTTCGGCGGTCTACCTCTGGGCATTCTGCCATTTACTTTACCTTTATACACTTGTTTGGTCAGTCGTTCATCTTTCATTCTTTCAAGATGTCCGAACCATCTTAACTGATTTCTTTCCCATGTGTCAACTATTGTCTCTTTTGCACCACATTCTTTGAGGATTGTCTCGTTTTGGACTTTGTCCATTAGTGTTTTCCCGCATATTATGCGCAGAGGTTTCATGCCGATCGCGTTAATTTTACTCCTGTCCTTTTCTTGACAGGTCCATGTCTCGCTACCGTATAGTACAGTCGGTACGAATATAGAATTGTGTATGGCCATTTTAGCTTTTTTTGATATGTTTTTATTTATTAGGATGGACCCTGCTCTACCGATAACCTGTTTACCCTTATTTATGCGCCTATCTAACTCCCCATCTATTTTTCCGTCGCTAGTGAATAGACTACCTAGATATACGTACTTGTCAACTTGTTCTAATCTCTCATCATTTAGGACAATGTTGCACATTGTTTTCTCACTCTTTCCCTCAAACACCATGATTTTTGTTTTATTTACGTTAATTTTGAGTCCCATGTCCTTCATGCTTGTATGAAGTTTATTCAACATTCTTTGCAAGTCCTCGACTGATTCTGCCATAACAATCTTGTCATCTGCGAAAGCTAACCCACGTACCTTAACTGTTTGGAGATCTGCACCTTCTTCGTCGAAGAGTGCAGTTCTTAGACACTTATCCATGAATATGATAAATAGCCACGAGGACATAACGCATCCTTGTTTCACGCCTTGCGTAATATCGAACCAGTCACTCAGTTTCCCGTTTACCCTTACGCTCGCTTTACTACCTGTATATATTGTTTTTATTGCTTGCAGGAGCCCTCCATTTACTCCGTATTCTTTAAGAACTTCCCAAAGTTTACTTCTATTTACCGTGTCAAATGCTTTTTCTAGGTCAATAAATGCACAGAAAACTTTCTTTCCTACTCTCAAGCTTTTTTCTGTGATCTGTCTTAGGCTAAATATCTGATCTGTACATGATCTTCCTGGCATAAATCCACTTTGGACTTCCCATATTTTTTCTTCTGTGATTTCCATTACCCTACGAAGAAGTATTTTTGAGTATATTTTACTTACTGTACTTAGTAGGCTGATACCTCTGTAATTACTGCAGTTGTTTTTATCTCCCTTTCTTTTGTATATTGGTACGATAATCGCTTTTTTCCAATCGTCTGGGACTTTTCTCGTCTCGATACATAAATTTATTAATTCGCACAACCTGTGAGGTATGTACTCGCTACCGTATTTGAGCATTTCAGCACTAATACTGTCTATGCCAGCAGCCTTACCGTTTTTCAAGTTCTTAATTATGTCTCGGACCTCAGTGACACAGACTTTTTCAATTGGGTTTTCTAATGCATTATGTTCTATGTCGCAGTTTTGTTGTCCTATATCTTCACCTCCTAATAGTTCTTTAAAAGAGTCTTTTAAAGCGTCTACTATCCCGTCTATATCATATAGCATTTCACCTTTGCTGTTTCTCATGCTAGCAAACTCTGTACTTTTACTTTCCTTCAACTGTTTATATAGTAGTTTCATTATTCCTCCAAAGCCGTTTTGTATTTTGTTCTCTTCTTCTGTTCTGATTTTTTCTTTACTCTCCTTGACTAGTCGTTTCATTTTCCTCTTTTTGTCTTTGTAATCATTTTTGAGTCTTTTTCTCTCCTCATCGCTAAGACCTGTCATGTTTAATGTTCTCTTGTGCGCTTTTTTCTTTTCTCGCTGGGCTGCTTGAATTTCATCATTCCACCATGCATCACCAGACTTTCTTCCTACCACTGCCGTACCACACACTTCAATTGCAGTTTTAACAATGATATCCCGTAATAAAGCCCACGCGCCCTCTATATCTTTATTGCTCGTAAGCGCTTCCCAAGTTGCCCTATCTATGCGTTCGCTTAACTTATTTTGAAACTCTATTCGCACTTCCGGTTTCTGTAAATTTTCAATCTTTATTCGAGTTTGTTTCGTTTTTTCTGTTCTCTTTCTTTTCCATCCCCGGCCTAAGTTTATTTTAGAGATTAAAAGATAATGATCAGTATTGCATTCGGAACCCCTCATGACTCTTGTATCTTTGACTAGTTCTCTTAGTCTTTCATCCGCAATAACGAAGTCAATTACACTGCGGTTATTTCCTTTACACCAAGTGTACGTGTGGATCATTTTATGTCGAAACCAAGTATTGGTAATAAATAGGCCCTTTTCTAGGCATAAGCTAACTAATTTTTCCCCGTTATAATTTTTTCTTGGATCCCCAAATTTACCCAGTACCCTTTCTGTATCTGTATCCTGACGTTGAACGCCGACCCATCCGTTAATATCTCCTAGCAGAATTATTCTTTCACCTGGATCGCAAGTACTTATTGTGTCATTTAAAGTGTCCCAGAAAGCGTCTTTGACTTCTCGCGGCTCACTGTCAACTGGGGCGTAGCACGCTATGATAAATAACCTTCTGATTCCTACCTTCATTCTAGCCCACAACAATCTGGGAGATACAAAATCATGATCTTTGAGATGCTGTCTTGCTTTTTTATTCATAATTAAACCGATCCCTTGACTACGATTTGATTCACTACCTACTCCTGACCATATTTCAAAACCGCCTTTCAACACCCCATTTTCTATGTTTCTACTTTCGCAACCCTTTTTCTTCGTCTCAGGTACACATAAAATATCTAGTTTCCTTGCATGCATAGTTTCTCGTAGTTCTCTTATTTTAAGGTCATTCACTCCTCTAGCATTCCAGACACCCAGTCTCCATTCATCGCCTGAAATTCGACCTTTACGTTTACCGTGTGTATGCATTTTGTCGATCCAAGTTTCAGTCCATTCCGAGGCTACTTTATTGTTTGTATTATTCATGTTTAGATTGTACACCCAACTAACACCTTTATGCGCGAAATTTGTTTTGCGAGCCGAAATCATGTCCAAGTTAAGTGACTATTCGTCGTACGGTGGATAGTCTATCTGTAACGTCAGTCCCACCAATACTTCTGTTACTGCGTGGGGGGGGGGGGGGTGGATGTGAGGACAGAGAAAGGAAACCGAGAGTCTCAATTGGTTGGTGATTTATGCTGAGAAGGTTACCAGCCTTCAGCAGCGTTGTATTTGATAGGAGTTAATATGTGCCCAAAGCCGAATCCTGGCCTACCTCTAAAACAGGAGCCAATAAGTCTTTTTTTTTTTTTTTTGGACTTTTGCCTTTTTTTGGACTTTTGCCTTTTTCGTTTAAAAATGAATTTCTTTCTGTATTAATTTCATCTTTTTTGCTCAAAAATGCAACTGATTGGTTAAAAATTATTCTGTTTCCGTCGAAAATGAAATTTTTTGTTCAGAAATCAATGTTTTGTAGAAAATTCCTATCTTTGGCTCAAAAATTCAACAAATTGGTAGGAAATTCATTTGCTTTGATTGAGAATGTTACTGTTTTATTAAAAAATGAGTCCTTTTTTATTCAATTCAGCTGTGTTTGATTTAAAATAAAAATCTGTTCTTGCTTAAAATATCAAATTCAACTAATTGTTTGAAAGTTGAACTACTTTGTTGATTAATAAAAAACAGTATTAAATTTTAAATTAAAAAAAAATTCAAACCAAAAAATATGTATTTTGAACGAAATTAATTTTCAACCAAAAAGACGAATTTCCAACAAAATATATGCTGCAAATATTTCTATAAATAATATATGTTTGATAATATTTGGTAAAATATTACAATTTATATTTTTATAAACAAATTAGGTGAACAATTTCCAAATATTTTGGAAGTTCAAGTACAGCGAATTTGTGCCTTCCATTCAAATAGCTTAAGATTAAGTTGAAGGTCTAAGTTAGTCACAAATATCAATAAAAATGTATTAATAAATATTTTTGGAAACAATTGATCATATTTAAGTATTAATAATAAAATATTCCAGGAATTTTCACTGAGTGAATCTTGGCATGCAGTGTTATTATTCATTCTCAAGCTATTTTGATTTAGAAACCGATTTTTTTCTAAGTCTAACTGCCCAAAAATTTTAATTTGTCTATCTAAACTGTTTATAAGCATTTAAATTGTTATATTTGACCAAATATCATCAAAGATATATTACTTTTAGTACGATTTGCATCAATTCAGAAAATTAAGGAAAGTCCAACCTTGAAAATACGTCAAATTTAAATGTTTTGCTACACACACTATTTAGAACAATGGTTATTCTGAACTTTTCAATTATTGTGTGAATAAATGTAATTATTACATTTATATTTACATTGAATTAGCCTAATTGTAGAATATTCTTAAATTCAAAGTCATAAAGGTTAATGAATTTCAAATTGAAAACGTTAAAAAATGAATAATATGTGAGATACTAACGGGTAAATTTGATCAATTTCAAATTCTGTGACCTAGACGAATTATTGTTAATTGATATATTAAGAATTGCAGTCAAATCTCACTTTTGAAACGTTAAAAATGGTAATATTTGCAAAGTTTTCAATATCCAGTTTAAAAGTGTTCAAAACTGAATAAATTGAAATTCTAAGCCTTCCAAAGTAGAGTAATATATAGGCAATCTATGAATCAGTATCGCATACAAAGGGAGTATAAGTACAATGGATACTAATTTCAAGATCTCGGGTATGTCCGCGATATGCTTGGCAAAAGCAAGTGAGGGGTAACTCGTGTAGCGCAATGGTGGGGGTATACTTAACAGGTAAACGAATGCGAGTCGGGCGATGACCGCAAACTCCGGCGTCAGGTACCTGAAGCCCTGAACCCTTTTTTTCTGCATCTTCTCACTTTTTTTCTAACACTTCATTTCCTTTTCCTATTGAGTTCAGAATTCAATGTCAGCAATTCAATATTGAGAAAATGAGAATTTTTGAAGTTTCAAATAATGAAATTATATTTTGCTCTTCATTTTTAATTTCGCTGTTGAACAATGAACAGTATTATACTAAATATTGCTTCCTACACTAAGTTTAATTATACATTCACATTTTGTAACATTTTTCTCGTCAATCATTATCTATTGTCAAGAACACCACTCGGTTTTATCAGAATTATAGCGCAATTAAGGTTAATAAATAAGTTCATACCTAGACTTATAATCAAGAATAAAACCTGCAGTTTGAATGTTGATGGTTATTGTATCTACTCTCATGAGAATTGTTTTAATACAGAACCTGTGTACCACCTTTTAGTAGAATGTCAATTTTTTAATACTGTAAGATTTTCATGTATAAGCGAAAGTAGGGATATGTGTGAGATAAGGAATGCCTGGCTGAATATGTTCGATAACCCTGAAAATAATTCTATCAACAAAATTATTATGTTAGTTAGTAAATTTTACGAATGAGCATTATAATTAATTTATACTTTAAGGTTTTTTGATTTGCTTTCGTTGTAAGTACGGTTTATCTCCGCTGGGGTAATGTTTACCATCAACTTTAATTTTAGTTTTTGTCTTTATTAATTAGAATAACAGTTATAGAATTGAACTGTAACCTATTTGTATGAATCAGGTGATTCTCAAACAAATAAAGTACTACTACTAATAAAAAAAAAAAAAAAAAAAAAAAAATGTATTAAAATATGGCAAAAAATTAATATCTAATAATGTACAGTAATATTATATTGTTTTTATTATTGAAATATAATAAAATATTGTAAATAGTTATTAATTATTAATTTAATTACAATTTAAACGTGATACATTATGCGAGTCAAAACTTTACAACAAATTTTTTTTTGTCAACTTTATTTTTCTGTTCTAACGCGAATTAGAAAGGCAATTTATAACCGATTTTAAAGTTTAATGCCTGAATTTTTCAGTTATAACATTTTTTAGTAAGATCGTTATTTTCCAAAAAATCGATTAAAATGAAAATAACGTTGATTTTTGATGACTTTTGTAAAATAACGAACAGTACCATAAAAGTTATGCATTTCAGAGAAAAATATTGTACATAAAAAATTAAGATTTCAATGAATCACACATTTCTTTTGTGAAACATTTTTTCATGCAGTCAGTAGTTTGAGAGTGACACTAGTTTTGGTGACGAAAATACACGGAAAAAAGTAGATAGTTAGATTCACTTTTATGTATTGTTAACTTGAAGTTTACTTTTTCGCATTGTACAAGAAACAATTCAAATAGTTTTTGATAATAAATGAGATAGTGATCTCAAAATATACAAATCCTAAAGTCAGCATTACTACTTCAAATTGTAAAAAGAAAGATTACTAGAACAAGTAGCTTCAATAACTATTTGAAATAGTACAGTTGAACATGTAAACTGTATGAGTAACTAATTTTCATAGTAAGCAAAGAATTGTGAGTTTGACTTTTGCAAGTGAGTTCGATCTCCTCTTTCGCATTGCAATAAGCACTGCGCGAGATTGTCAGCCTTACTATTTGAAATTGTAAGTAAGTTCAGTGGCACAACTAGAAACGTGTAGGCCCCCTCCGCAAAATTTTGTAGCAGGTCCCTTTGAAATGAAAAAAGAAGGACGACTTAAAACTTGCTTATCAGTAAAACATCTATTTTACACACAAAAAAAAATATATACAGGGCGTTTTTTTTAACTTGAGACATCGAAATATCTAATAAAATACGCATCCTATGACAAAAATATCCGTAATAAAAACTTTTTATTTTCGAGGGGGAAAAGCGACTTTGAAAAAATTTACCCCACCCCACCCCCCATGAGGCAGGAGTGGGGGTAACTTTGTAATTTCAAATGGGAACCCCAATTTTTTATCACAGATTCAGATTCTCCTCTATGAAATACGTAAGTTTTATTCGAATTTTTTGTTTGAAATTACAAAGTTACCCCCATTCCTGCCTTCTGGGAGGGGGGGGGGTGCATTTTTTCAAAGTCGCTTTTCCCCCTCGAAAATAAAAAGTTTTTATTACGGATATTTTTTTCATAGGATGCGTATTTTTTGAGATATTTCGATGTCTAAAGTAAAAAAAAACACCCTGTATAAATAAATATATATTTTATAAAATAGAAACTATTTTATAATGTTTTCTCTTTTATCATAATATTAGTTGAGATGATCATTATAAATAAACATAGTGAATAACTCTACTTTATACTTCAATACTGTTTTTTTGTTTTGTACACAATTTTTAGAATTTAAAAATATTCTGAAGAATTATATAAAAAAGAATACTTTTTTACATTATTTCTACTATGGAATTTTCCGCTTATGATATTTTTAATTTCTTATAGCACTAAAAATGACTAGGGTCGTACTTGATTAAGCCACCCAGTTTCAAATATTATATTATTTGGAAGAATTTTTTTTTTTAGTAGAATAATGCATCGTTTTCGACGTGTCATTTTTAATACATTAATTAAAAATAATTTGTAATACAATTTTAGTTCAAATTGATTTCCAATTTTACCGTTGTAATAATTTTTCTTAACCTTTTCACATTGATATTTGTATAAATTACTATCATTTAATGAAAAAAAATATATTTTCTCATTTTTTTTGAGATTTTTAACAATAATAAAATCTACCATACTACTGTGATATTGCGATCTTTAATATTAATTTCTCGGAACCGAATAATTTTTTTGTATTAAAAAGTTTTTATTCTAATTCAGCATCCCCATATCTCATGAGAAAAATTTTATTTTTGCAAAAAATTTAAATTTGAATCACTATTCAACGTTTGTCTCATTTTAAAATAGTGATTTCGATTTCGAATTTGATATATTATTACGATGTTTAAACTATTTTTTATTTATATATCAGTTATGTAAATGAATCTTGCGTTTTAAATAAAGTGAGATGATAATAAAATTAAATTAAAAATTCCAAAAATTTCATTCGAAAACATTTCTTCAAGTCTTAATTTTCAATAATACAAAATATGTACTTTTTAAAAATTGTAATTTTAATCATTTTATAATAATACATGTAAATTACTTAAATTACTAATAATATATTTACTGTGTGAGTTAATACTTCTAAGCGAAATATTTTTCCCAAGCTCGTTACAAAATATTAGATATCATCTGTAAGAGATTACTTTAAAAAATTTTAAGTAAACATTTATTATCATTTCTTAGCTGGCCACATTTTTCTCAGAGAAACCGCTTGACCGAGTTTGTCAGAAAAATCTAAGCGGTTCCATAGCTCACTTGATTAACGCGTACGCTATATTTAGGTTTTAGAACAGGTTTTAGGTAGTAAGGTAGGGTTCGATTCCCCAGCGGGGGCGATTTTTCAAAGCGTTCGAGTGTGCGATCATATGTGTAATTCTCCGTGAGTGCAATTGTGTAAGAATAATCGTAAATTAAGTGCAATAATCATATATAAAATAATTTTTTCCTTTTCGAATCGATCGACATTTAACATCATTTTTGTTGTCGAAAGTTTCGAGCTAATCTATTTATAAATCGTGTATAGAATGCGTGCAGTGCATATATACATATACATATATATGCGTTACAATGCGAAACCGGCAAAGTTACTCTTCACAGAAGTAAGGCGTACTACACGAAATAGTAACTCTTTTTTTTTTTTTTTTTTTTGGTGAGGTGGTCTAGAAATCTATTTTTTAATTTTGAATCTTTTTCATGCTCATTTTGCATAAAATTATTCATGATAAAATGGATTTCTGTTCTATCTTAATTTTAAAATAGTAACTCTTTTTCTCGCTGAGTGTTGACGGTTACCAAGTGGTGCAGTGCATCCTACTATTTGAAATTGTTCAACCTACTCTTTTAAGAAGTCAGTTTAAATAACCTTAATGCGAAATAGTAATTTTAACAAAATTCACCGACGAAAAGCTGCGTTTCAATTTAAAATAGTTAGAACTACTGGTTCAGAGAGGTCTTCTAACGATCCACTTTTTTCCGTGTAAAAAGTTCCTTGTAGTTTTTCTAATTTATGGAGAAAGGTGTTGATGTTTCATAATACAATTTTCATGAAAAACTACAACTTTTTTGTTTTTAACATTTTTCTCCACAATTAATACGTTTAAAAAAAAATCAATTTTAATTTTCTAAAATTTTTGACCCTTGGTTTTTTGTGTACTGTTTTCGTGAAGAATGTTTAGAATTTGTGTTTAGACATCATTGTGGTATCTCTCATTTGGAAAAATTTGAACTCCATAAAAAAAATTGGCAAAGTCACAGAACTAATTTAGGTCACACCCCACTCTTTCCATTTTTCAACGTCTCGTCAGATGCGGAAAGATAATTTTTTATGGACTTTAAAGTTTTCCCTCGTGTTTTCCGAAAGAGAGATGCCACAAATATGACTTGTCTCAAATGTGACACGCCACAAATGTGACTTGCCCCAAATGTGACTTGCCACTTGTCATGTGTTCCTGACCCAGAGAAGCACCAAAGTTATTAATTAATTACCTGCAAAAAACTGTTGTAAAGTCGTCTTTATTTATTAAATACAAAATTTAATAAACCATACGCATTATTCTATCGATTTAGATGAAATACAAAATTTTTGTTCATTATTATCTCGAATCTTAATCTGTTAATCTCATGAAAAATTAACACCTTTCTTCATAAATTAGAAAAACGACAAGGAACTTCTTATTTTCATCATAAAAACTAGTTTCACTCTGAAACTCTTGACAATATAAAAAAATGTTTCACACAACAAATGTGTAATTTATTGAGACCTAAATTCTTTGCGTACAATATTCTTCTCTGTAATGCATCATTTTCAAGGTATCGTTCGTATTTTGACCAAAATTATACAAAATCTGCGTGATTTTTATTTTTGGTCGATTGTTTCGAACAATAATGATTTTACCGAAAAATGCTGTGAAACAAAAAAGTTGTATTTTTATACCAAATAAACCATTTCACTGTCGAATATTTTGATATAAAAGCAATATTTTAAAAAATAAATCTTGTAAACCGTGGAAATAGAGGTCGTTTCAAAAATACACTGTACATCTTTATTAGCTTTATTAGCCTTCTTAATATTTATGTAAAGGCCTTGGCTGCGTGCTGAAATTTCGGTACAAATATAATCGGATGTTTTCGATACAAATAGGGGAACTGGAAAACGGGCTATTTTTACCGAAATATTGGTACGAATAGCCGAATTTTTTTAGGTATGTATAGACATTCCATTATGTAAAAACAAAACAAAGGCTTCACTAAAATTATATCCATGGAATTTTTATTTGGTATACTATACCTTATACTTTATACAAAAGCGAGAGAAAGCTCTTTTAATTTTTGTGAAATTTAGAGAATTTATAGACAACATTAAAGATAGCCTATTTTTGTTTTGTTTTTGACACATGCGTCTGGTAAATATCCCTGGTGGAAAAAATGTTTGCAAGAAAGTACAACATTTCTACAACTGTAATTTTTTGTTAAAACATGTACTTTTTTGTAAAAAATGTACAAAATTTAACAAAAAAATACAGTCCAATACAAATAGCTATTTTTTTGTATTTTCTTGTAGAAAATACAAAAAATTAACAATAAAGTACAAGTTTTTAGAATTCAAAAATTTGCATAACTTTTTATTAATATGTTTTTTACCTTGTTGTAAAAATCTGCAAGGTATTGTAGAAAACTACAGAATTAAACAGTTTTTTAATTTGGGTGTTTGACGTCATAAAAACAATTTTAATTTTACGTAAATTATTGTAGAAAATTACAAATCTTTACAAAAAAATACAAGATTTCACAAAACTCGAAATATTGGGAAACTGTACTTAAAATTAGGTTGTATATACTGGTAGTTCATTGTAGAAATTTACAAATTTAAACAACAAAATATAAATTTTTACAAGCAATATTTTTAGAATCTGCATCAACGTTTCGATTTGTACTTTACTGTCAATTTTTACAGAAAAAATAATATATAAGTTGAAACAAGAAACTACAATTTAGTAACAATATTTTACTTTTACCAAGAACTTTTGCTATCATAATCAATTACACTGAACTGTAGTTCGATTATTGAAAATTGAACAATATAATTGATTTACAGGACGATTCAATTTTTCAATTTGAAAGCTTCAGTAGTTAAACAAGTGTAAATGTCCGATTGAAAGTTTATAAACTATTCTGAATTTAAAAATAATTTGAAAAATTAAACGCTCTTATTCAATTCCCAATCCTATTCAAATATTGTTTCAATCTGAAATTTTTCATTTTTAACCCATTTAATTTGAAATTTTTTAATTAAGTAAGCCATGTCTTTGGATTTTTAGCAATATTTTACTTTTGATACAAAATGAGCAATTATGAATCAAATATTAAAAACTAAACAATTTTAAACTGAATGATTTGAAATAGAAAGCCTTGAATCGTTAATATTTCAGAGTGTTAAATTAAAACTTTGTACGTTACAATTTTAATTGTTCTATTCAACAAATTTTTAATATGTAAGTGAAGTTATTGAATTTGGATGCATAAATAACAATTATCAATTTGGAAAAAATTTAAGTTAGTTTAAGAGATATTGACGAGTTTTGAGTAGATTCAAACTTAATTTAAAACTGAAAAAGATCAATTTTAACAGAATATTAAAAAAGATTTAAAAAATGTGTTGAATAATAAATAACAATTGAACAATTATTAATTTGAAAAATAATCGAGTAAGCTTAAACTGTATTTAGAAGTTTTGAAAAGATTCCAAAATAATTTAAAAGGTGAAAAGATTTCAAAACATTTAAAACACAATGAAGATTTTTGAAGATGTCCAACACAAAATTTATAAGCTTTTTAAGCATTTTGAAAGGTTTTGAATGATAATAAAATTATTATTAGATTCCTGGAAAATTTTTTATTGATTTTTTTAAAACAAATTTTTAAGAAAATATTTAAAAAGATTTCAAAACAAATTTTAATGTATAAATTAATGTTTCTAGCTTAAAATTGAAAATGTATACATTTTTTTATTTATTCTTTAATTCATAGCATTGAAAATGATAGCGCGGATTTCTATTTTTTAAATATTTTAACTGTAGAATGTATAAAAGTTAAAAATTGAACTTTTGCAGTTTAACGGCTTTTAATTTAAAAAATTTCAATTAAAAAGTTTTAAAAGCTTTAATTTTATACTCGAAAATGACTGAGCGTTTGAATTAACATTTTTTCAAGCTTTAATTTGAAAAGTTAAAAATTCAAACTTTGAGTGAAAAAGAGTGGTTCTTTTTCGACCTAGGATAAGAAATATGAAAAATGTTGCAATGACATATATGGTGTCCAATCGATTGCTTACATATTTACAACAAAAAAAACTTCAAACGTAAGGTTTTTTTTAATGGCGATTATTTATTATTGTCTTTTAACATTCTACCATTCCTTTAAAGTTTAAACATCCAAACTACAAAAAATTACATAAAAAGTACAAAATTCGCATCAATAATAGAAAAAACTTGTACTTTCCTGTAATTTTGGTAGTCATTTATTGTCTTTATTTGTAGATTCCTGTGAAAATAGATGAAGTTTTCTGCACTTTTTGGCAAAAATTTGTCCACCAGGAATTTTCCCTAAAACTACTCGCTAAAACGAATAAATTCAGCCATTAAATTTTAAAATCGGTTATGAATTGCTTTTTTATGCAACTTTGAAAAGAGAAGTAAAATTGACGAAAAAATGAAACTGAAAACAAATTCACGTAAAGTTCTAATTCAAAAAATCTAATACTTCGTTTTTGTGGTTTTTTTGGCACCCAGTATTAGGGGGAAAAAACGCCAGCTAAATCGCTAACATGCTCGGGTAGCCGATTCTAAAAAACCTTTGGTATGACTCATATTTCATTTTAAATATTCAATACTTTTGTCGAATATAATTTGTCTTGTTTGAATTGATAATTGAGATGGACAGTCACCATGACTTAACTGCTAATTCTCATACAGCGAATTAATCAAGAAAAAAAAACATATAGGAGAATACAATTATGGTATATTTTAATAACAAAAAATTACGGTGAGTTTTTATTACTTTTTTGTGTTACGCATTTTTTTATTGAGCCAACCTTTTTTGAGAAAAATAAAAAAGTGTGAAAAAAATATAAAAAGTTTTTTGTTGATATTTTTCGAAACACCAGCTTCAGTCCCTAAAAAGCCTGATTGGTTAGTTTTTGAATGTTTGATTCCAAAAGAAGGAATTAAAGAAATCATTTTTATACCAATTTCTAGAAAAACATTTTTTTCCTAAAACAAACTTTTTATGATTATTAGATCTGTTTGAAAGTACATTTAACAAAATTGAACTTAACACAGACAAATTGTGCAACAAAATTTCATAAGGAGGCTCAAAAAGAAGTATGTTCTTCAGAAAACCGTTGAAAAAACTCATACTCAAGAAAGTCAATTTGTGTAACATAATTGCACAAAAGGATTTAAAAAGAGATAAATATGTTTCTAAATAGCATTGTAAAACGGCTCATTTGAGACAGATATAATGTTTCAAGTTTTTTTTTTAACGTCCTTTCCAATATTTAATAAGCAGAGACATTAAGCAATATAGCCACGTTGTCTTTCTCTTTACCGTTCTCAAAAGGTCGATTCTTGGTCAACCAAAAAATATTAAATTTGAATTGTATTTATTGCTTATTTAGGTCCCTAATAGGCTGAACCAAAAGTACAAAATATCTGGGTAAAAGTTCAATAAAGTTAAGTATTACAAAGACTTGATGAAATTAATTTAAATGAAAAATACGATTCCTAATCCTGATATTTCTATTTTCCTAATCGATTTAATCCAAAGGGAATTAGAAGAAAACGGAGAAACTCAAGAAATCCTTATACTAGCAACTCCAAGGGAACCGTGAATAATGTTACAATATATATAGATATATTACAGATACATCTTAGGACCTTAGGTAAAGAAAGTTTGAAGGCTTTAACCCTTGAGCGCACATGTGTTTCCATTGTTATGGCATGAGGAAGCAGTAGGAAAAGCTGCCGGAGTGCTGTCGGAGTTTGCAGGAGAAATCCGGCAATTCAGGGTACTGAGCTACTGTAACTTCGGTGAGCAGGCGAGGGGCTATTCACTCTCGAATAACGAAAACATTGCATGACGATTTCATGTGATTTCATATGATATTTACGTTGTCTGCAGTGAATTTTCGTTAGTGGACGTTGATTTCTTTCTTAGCACGCACTACTTATAACTACTGTCTGCGAGAAAATTCGAGTCCTCTGGCTTTGACGTTAAAAAAGTAAGTGAAATAAAAATGGTAGCTCAATGAATGCAGGATCATTTTAAAGGTCAAAATGTTGTACGTTAATGAGCCTGAAACGAATATGCCAAACAAATTTTTGTAGCATACAGACCCGAAAATCTGTTAAAAAGTATAGTTAAATTTGACAGCTTTTTAAGATATAGTGAACTTTGGAACATAGTTTTTTATTGAACAAATAATAGGATAAATCTGAAAAAAATTCACGGTGGTACCTTAAACATTTCTAAACACATTGCCGTTGAAAAACTTATAGCACGTGTAGTTGTAACAAAAACGAAATTCTGCTACTTTTTTCTACAAAATGGCCTTCTTTCAGCTAATTTGACTGTACTCTATGTACGCAGTTGTAGGTGATTTTCGTGTTCTTTTCAAATGTATACGAAAATTTTATGAAATCTTTGAAATATTTGACTGATTGACTGCAATTCAAAAATAAAATCGTCAATCGACAATTTTGGTGAAATGCAATTCAAGTCAAATATGGTGAATTGCATTTAATATCCAATTGTTAAATCGAAATTGAAAAATTTGTCAGTGAATTGAATGTCTGCAACTGCAGTGAATTGTAGATATGCAATAGAACCAGTGTGCGGTCTATTGCACTGAATTGTTTCTCAAGCCAATGAACCGTCTTTTGGATTTAATGGACGACTTTCAATTCAAAAAGAATTTTGTAAATGGTTTTATATTATCCAATAGAGGTTAATGTAAAAATGGAGATTGGTCATGCGATGCATCTAATTGCATTGAATCGCACATAAATTCATAGACCGGAATTGTTTTTAATTGGAGTTTTGTAATCATTTTTCTTACTTAACATTTTCTAAATTGAAGAGATATAGGAGGAAACCTTAAAAAGTATTAAAAAAGGAAACTGAAACATTGCATATTTTGATCGAAATAACTCTACAACATTTGTATACTATCATTAAAACTATCTTCTTTTTTATAGTCTTTTCGTTCTGTTGTACTTATTTGGTCTCGTTTACACGTCTTGTAATGCTTATTTGGTATGGTTAAGAAGTCTCGTTACTTATTTGCTCCGGTTAACAAAAAATGTATACGTTGTTTGACGAAAATTCTACCAAAATTTCTCAATTGACGAGATGTATCACGAAATCTTAAAGAATACTAAAAATAAAAAACATCACATATTTTGTTGAAAAGAATTCTACAATTCTGTAAAAGGAAATCTTAAAAAATACTAAAAACGAAAACTCAAACATTGCATATTTGGATCAAAATCATTCTACAACTGTATTGAAAAATTGGAATATCTGAAATAGATAAAAAATTGTAGACGTATAAAAAAGAACTTGTGTTTTTCCAAAAAATAGACCTCAAAATTCAAATATTCGTAACTAGATAAACAACACTTTTTCGAGATTGGGTTATTGCTTTAACATTTTTTTAAAATCAAATACACATTTCGTTAATAGGATTTGTTCGAAGTCTCATTTTCTAGCATAGTAATAAAAAGAAATGTTAAAATTGAAATTTTAGTTACAATTTTAACATAGGATTTTTTTTCTCTTTTAACATTGATATTTCTTGAAATGAGTATCATTTTAAGAAAATTTTTTTTTTTTTTTATCGACCTTTCAGCAAAAAATCGTCTCTCATACTGTGATATGAAGATATTGAATCTTGATTTTCTCGAAACTGATTTTCAAAACTTGTGAAATTCTAGCCTCAAAATTTTTGGACAATTTATATACTCGGAATTTGTTAACTTTTTTAGATCAAACCTTTTTCACCCACATTCAGAAACTTAAGGGCCCTGGAAATCGAGTGTAAATCGCAAAAGTCGAATTCAGGCCAAACGGCGAAGCCATTTTGTCTCATTTTTTGTATAAATAATCTAAAGGGTATGAAGACTCGCGGTACAGTTCGCTTTTTTCGAGAAAAAAATCTATTTTTCATGTAACAATTGAAAGAAAAAATTTTTCCTCGACTGCATTCAGGGGCGAACACACCATATATTATTATTTTCTCTCAAACCCCTTCTCGGGTGAACCCGGGTCTTCGTCATAGCCACGGACGAAGTCAAGTGACTGATGAGATGAGGATGTCATAAGTTACTTTAACACGATGCTTGAAATCACCTGCGATGATGTTGCAGGCACAAAATTAGGAGCATGGTGTAGTTTGCAGTTTGTCTTTACCGCTGTCATCCTTACACAGCGGCCGTGATTGTTGGAGGTGACAACAGTCGCCTCTGGATGCTTTCTTAGAGCTACCATGTTTCACGCCATAGGTTCTTAGTCACTTGCTTCCTGATGGTCTAGGAAGTTTCTTACAATGCGACAGGTGTTTAATAAAACCGCCTTCTGAACTGCCGCCAGTACCCTACTGACTCCTAAATGTTCAAGATGTTCACTGCATCTTGCGTGCACATTGCCTGTAGCCGAAATCACAATAGGATGAATAGATGCATGTTTTACATTCCACCATATTGCCTTTACTTCATGCCTTAGCTCGCTATACTTATGGATCTTGGTTGTATAGGTTGCCTGCAAATTTCGGTTAAGTGGACAAGCAATGTCAATGATGTAGACTCTTCCACCTTTTTTTTCTCGCATCACGATGTCAGGTCGATTGGCTCGAATGTAATGATCCGCCTGGATGGTCACATCCCAATATAAGATGTAATCTTCATTTTCTAAAACGGGCATTGGAATGTATCTATAGAAAGGCATCCATTCTGTTAAGAGTCCTAGGTTTAGGGCAAGTTGTTGATGTATAATGCCCGCCACATCATTCTGTCTGTGCGTATATTCTCTTTGAGCCATTACGCGACAACCATCAATAATGTGATCAATGGATTCGTTGGTATCTCCACATAATCGGCACCGGTCAACCACGTCTTGATGTGACACGTGTTTGCGATAATTCCTGGTGCTGACAACCCTATCCAGAATCGCAATGACGAATCCTTCCGTTTCTGGATACAGGATTCCCTTTCTCAGCCAAATATTGGATGCCTCACTATCCACTTCATATTGATCTAACCTTTTTGGGGTGTTCGCCGTGGATGGCTTTCTGTCTCCATTGCGTTTCTAATTCCTCTATGGTTTCTGCCCTGATATGCAAGGCCTCCTCTGAGGACAAATTCAAGGGCGTGTAGTCAAGATCCGCTTTACAGATCGTATTGTAAAGCGTAACATCTCGCTTGCTGTTAAAATAGTCCCGCAACTGTATAACTTGTGACTCACACAGTTTCCTGACATCTACAATGCCCCTACCCCCTCTATGTCGTGGTAGAACTACCCTTTCAATCGCCGAATTACTGTGGTGCATACGATGTTTCGTCATTTCTACGCGGATGATTCTGTTTAATTGTTCGAGGTCGGTATTCGACCATTTGATGAGCCCAAAGGAGTACGTAAGAACAGGGATGGCATAGGTGTTCACTGCCCTGATCTTGTTTGCCGAGTTAAGAGAACTCTTCAGAACCAATCTGAGTCTTGTAGTGAAGGCAGTCGTTAGGCTTTTCTTAACTACCGTATGCTGAATACCCTTGGATTCGAGAATACCCAGGTATTTATATGACTCGCCCTCAGCCATTGCCTCGATGTCATTCACGAAATCGTTCTCTTGTTCTGCGGTCCCTAATTTTCCTCTGATTAAATGCACTTTACTGCATTTATCTAGTCCAAACTCCATATGGATATCGTTGGAAAACTGCTTTGTGACATCGATCACTTGCTGCAGTCTCTTGTCCGAACTAGCGTACAGCTTCAGGTCATCCATGTATAGAACATGGGTCAATTGATGGCCATCCTCGTTATCAGGTACTCTGAACCCATGAGACATGCTATTTAGAGTTTTGCTCAATGGGTTCAACGCTAAACAGAACCGTAATGCACTGAAGGAGTCTCCTTGGAATATATCCGTCGTAATGCGTATTGATCTAGTTATCCTTGGTTGTCCATGATCAAAATACTTGATTGTTGTACCCCAAAGCATCATCGCACAACTTAGGAAGTCAATGATGCGTGGACAAATTTTGTATACTTTTAAGACTTCAAGCAAATAGTCATGTGGTACGGAAGGAAACGCTTGCTTGCAGTCAATGTATGCCATGTGCAAGTTCCTTTGATGTTTACGAGCTTGCGTCAAGGCAACAGCTTCTATGGTGACTAGATCTTTACTGCCTCGGGAGTTTTTACAACATCCTTTTTGTTCTTCTGTAAGGATGTCATTCTCGTCGCAGTGAGAATATACCTTATCTGCTATGATAGCTGCAAGACATTTATATATTGTTGGAAGACAGGCTATCGGTCGAAATTCAGATGGATTTTGAGCGTCTGGTTTTTTAGGAAACATATACGTAGTACCCTGCAGCATAAAGCCTGGCATCAGATCTGGATGTTCGATGATCTTCTGAAAACACCGTGCTGAAAACATCTAAAGCTGTGATGTTCGTCAGCTCCATTTCAGGGTTATTGCTTGCTCTTGCTTTCTTCAGTTGGAACCACGCAGTGTCCAAATTACTTCTGTTAGTTTTTCCCCAAACATCTGACCAATAGTTAGTCATGTCTTCCAATTGCGGAACTTCGGTGTCTTGTTGGTTATTTTGCTTTACACTCAGTTCACGATAGAACCTTCTTTTATCTGCCTGAAAGGTTCGATTTTGTTGCCTTCTTCCACTACTTTTCTTGTACCGACGCAGTCTAGCAGTAAGAACATCAAGTCTCTGCCGCTGGGAGTATATAATCTCATCCAATATTGCTGGTGTCAATGTCTCTATGTACCGAGGGTGGATGATTTTAATAACATGGTGTATCAGCTTTCTGGTTCGATTTCCTTTTTTATATTGAGTCAGTCGACCCAATTTGCACCTTACTTTGCTGACATCCATATCCAACCTGATCTTCCATGGTGGATCTCGCTCCTGTCTTGGGCAAAGACTGCATTTATAGGCCTAGTTCTGCGGCCCAAAGTTCTAACGGTTGCCACAGCTGCACAGTATACAAGAGTTTGCACCTCTAACGCATTTTGTGTTGCGTTCAAATGCGTTGGTAAAACCTTGTTGTTCAGGTGCTCTATTAGTGCACGCAGATCACCTGTGATGTTCATCTTGGGCAGTGAATGCCTTTGTGTTGGTTCTACATGTCTGATCTCTAGTAAAGCATGAACAAAATTCATTTCAAGGTGCTGTAGCTTTTCTGGGACTTCGCTGTTTAGAACATCGTTTATAATGTCCGGATGTGGTTCTAGTCCATCCGGTACTTGATGTTCATTATCCCTAGCACCTATGCCTTCAGCTGCAATCAAGTCCTCGTTGCCCACATCTTCCAATGGAAGTTCATCAATAGGATGCTGCTGTTCCACTTCCATTTCGATGGCAGCTATTTCAACAGCCGAAAGCAATTTTTTTACAGATATTGAGCGTTTTTGATCTGCTAGATTCTGCTCATTTATTATTGTGGCTAGTCCTGAGTATTTAAGTAAGAAGAGACGATGATGTTCTCTCCTTACACTTTGCCCACTTTTCTTTGCCAAAAAATAAGAGCGCATCACATCTCTGTTCATATGGTATGTCCATTTTAATCGCCTCCTTGGTTGTTGAACCTCTGCTTCTGGCACTGGTTGTATTAGGCCATCTATCTCCGGAGGATGTGGTGGTGCTGGATCATCACCAGGTTGAGGAAGAACATCAATTGCCACTGCTTGTTCGTGTGACGCGGCTTCCTCTAACTGCTGTTCATTGCCGTTGTTTTTCCACTCCAAATCAACCTGCTGTTTAATCTCCATTGCTCGATCTTCTGAGATGAGTAGATTGGTCCTGATGTCCTTCACCTTAGCGATAAGATCTCTTAGTGCGATTTTCTCTATTTGAGGATACTTTGCGGCAAATTTCGTTCTAAAATGTTGTACTTTTTTGCGTGAGGTTTCAAACTTCGCACTTTCATAATAGAGACGCATCAATTCCTCATTCATTGTGGTATCCCACTTGATGCTCTCCCACGGTATTTCTGTTAAAGTGGTTGGCTGCAAATAGCTAACGCTAGCCATAGCATCCTCAGCAGACACAGTTGATGTTTCACTGCTTACCGTATGTCGCAGATGTTCTTGCTGGCCAGCTGTTTGATTAGTCAGATCTGCCTGACCATCTCGCAGCTCACCATCACCACCGTCCCGCATGCTGTGGCCCCCAGCGGTGGCTCCAGGGGCGCCCCGACGATCCTCGGGTAGCGACAAGCGTTTCAAAATTTTTAAAATATTCTCCATTATTATTTATGGGTTTTGGTGTTCCTCTTAGTCACTTTCCTCTTCGTTCTCTGCCTGTCTGGCATGGGAAACCCTGTCAGTAGCAATGCTACGGCCAACATAGCCGTCAAATTCATGAGAGGAAAGCTCAAGCCCTACCGCGACGACAACGCGGGAACACCTTCGGCAGGAGATTATTATTATTTTGTTTTCAAACTTTTTCTCGGGTGAACCCGGTTTTTCGTCATAGCCACGGACTAAGTCAAGTGACTGATGAGATGAGGATGTTATAAGTTATTTTAATACGATGTTTGAAATCATTTGCGATGATGTTGTAGGTACAAAATTAGGAGCATGGTGTAGTTTGCAGTTTGTCTTCACCGCTGTTATCCTTACACAGCGGCCGTGAGTGTTGGAGGAGCAAAAAACAGTGTGAAAAAAACTGGGTGAAGCGTGTTGTGTGAGTGATACGAACGACATGTAAGCAGAGGAATGAGTGTTAATCAATTTATAGATTGTAAGATATCTACACTATAAATACAAGTCTCTGAAAATAAAGAACAGAGAGGAAGAAAAAATAAGTTAAATATATAAATTGGTGTTTTTCATTTATTGCAACCTTAAAATCATATTTTTAAGTAAATTTTCTTTGAATAAACTCATCTGCTTTAATTCTAACTGGAAAAAAGTTCAATGCAGAGCATTCTCTCAAACTGCTGCAGTTATCGGATGCAACCTGATCCACCAAACGTAATCTCTCAATACCGAAGGATGATGTTTCTTCAAGTCACAATGCCAATGGTGTTCACTGACCCACGATTCCCTTATATACTATTCGCACTTATTATTATTATTATAAGGACAAGGAACTTTGAGAAAAGTAACATAAGTTTCTTTTTATTTGCTTTTTTATTTATATCTAAAATATCAGTACATTATACTTAAAAATAAGTAGAATATAAATTAAATATGTAGAAAAAATATTTTCTTATCTCTATAAATTTAAATCAATAAAATAGAACTGTTCTAAAGATATCTAGGTTTCCAATAAAAGTACATTTTCAATTGCGCAATTAGAGTAATTTTCATACGTATGATGCGTACATTTAATATCATCAATTGCAAACATCTCACGCAATCCCTGTAGCGAGGGACATTCCAAATCAAGCATATCAACAATTTCACACGATATTTCCACAAATTGTTGCAACCAATTCTTTTTTTCCAATATAGACAATTCTTTCAAGACAAATTTATTGACTGGTAACTTGAAGCCCTGCATATCAACCAAGTACTCCATCTTGAATACAACTAAACTATTTCTTCGTGGTTACAGCAGTTTTATACCAACTTTTTCACCCCACCACTTATTGGTTTATACTCAACTATACGATCATGCAAAATTAAGCAATATGCTGATGCTTGAGCGGGAAAATTTTCACTAGTTTGAAATTCCAAACGAACGTCAACTGGTCCGTATTTCAGTGACTCATTTTGTTTAGAGCAGTCAATAACAACTAGAGGTGCATACTGTATAAATTCTCCCCTCGATAGCAATGGTTGAGGTTCTTTACCATAGTAATTAGCTTGAAATTTTGTGTACATTTCATAAAGGAGAGCATACTGATTTCGATTAATATCAAGATTCAAATTACTATAAGGATAACACTGATCATTCAAAAGTAGTTTGACATTAGTCAGATTGCAATGATCAAAGTTGCTAGGACTTCTAATAGTATTATTTTTTCTGTTTGTTTGAAATCCAAGTATGACAAATCTCGGTTTTTCCAATTGTGTTGAGGTTTTTACTGTCCAAACATGGTTTGAAGTAGTTGGAAGTAGAGGATATTCATACAGTTCCCAAGTTCGAAAACTTATTAGAATAGGTGGATCTTTTTCAATATATTTTAGCAACTGAAATTTTCGTGAATCTGACAGTCTAACGCTAGGCAATAGCCACTCTATTTTATTAATTTCAATTTTATACTGCTCAATTGGGGCTGCTTGCAAGATGGCATTTACATCACTTTTTGATCTCGTCGAAATAAGTTCATGCTTAGCATTGACAATGACTTTGTGATAATCTTCAGCAAAACCAAATATCATGATAAGCGGTATGGCTACATCAAAGTAACCAGTAGCGATGGTTAGTGATTGATTATTATCATTTATTTCAAGCCAACCAGTATTCTGTATGTAACGTGATTGTCCAGGATTTAGAGATATATAATTTTTCATGAGACTAGTGATGCCAACATTTTTATTTCTATCAATTTCTATTGCATTGAGTTCGTATCTTGCTTCTTCAAACAAATGACAGATGGCATTAGAAACTAAAACCGTGTTTGTCACTGGTGCTCCATCAGTTTTTACGATCCTTCCATGTACATGAAGTGAGCTTTTGCTCGGCAGAAGACAATGGTCCTGATTTTGAACAGCAATCCGAATTTCATCACTGTTGTTGACGGATGATGAGGCATAAGGCTGATGTGCATGAATTTCACAGTGTGCAATTGACTCATCAAATATGATTGGTGCTTGAATATTTAAAATTTCCCCCTCCATGACAAATAATCAAACGTTGATAAATAAATGTACAGATGCAGGTGCAAAAAATTTTGAACCTCTTTATTCTCTTCTTCTTTTGGGCTTCAGACCTTGACTTTTTAGGAAGAGAACGCTTTGAGGTGTTAACGCTTTGACTGCTCTTTGTCGACTGATTAGCTTGTGACATTGTGTTGGTTTATTATAACCAAAACCAATCTTCTTGTTGAAAACGATACCCATTGTTATTATTAGACAGACTTGATGTGTAGTCTGATTGTTATAACTTCTCCACGAAAATTAACCAAATGTCCGTCTTGATCAACTATACGGAGCTATATATGATCTATTGTCTGCACGGCGACTGGCAGGTAAATGACATGAGATGGTACTTCCACTATCTTATATCCAGGTGGCAATACAGGAACAAATTCATGAATAGTATGTACTTTCTGGCCATTGATGTATGCACCTGTCGTTATGCTACACTCAATACTCAAAGAATTCACTTTTATGATTGATACCGGTTGATCAGATTCATGAACTTGTTTAGCTTCTAGTCTGCGTGGAGAGAAACCCAGCAAACGACCCATAGAATCTTTAGGCTCAAAATTTATATCGTGACTGCAATAAATTTCACTTTTTAAAGTATTATTGTTTGGTTCAACATGAATTCCAATGCCCTTTTTTACTAGAGCATTCTGTAAATAGCGCTTTATATCACTTATTTCATAACTTTCTGTAGGTATTTCAATTATTTCATTACCCAAATAAAATTTATTTTGGCCAATGTCTACATTGGGAATCGAATTGAAAGTTAGAAATTCAACCAGTCCAAGTGCGTAATTTTTATAAGGAGACAACTCAATCGGTGGAAAATAGTGAGTTTCTAGGTTTGGAGAAGTTCCCGATAATGTTAGTGTCAATGAATCATCCATGATGACAGTTAGCGTTCAACTGACTTGATATTGCGAATATCAGCACTTATATAGATTAAACGTACTTTTAGATTTTAATTGATTGCATAGAAATTGTAAACATAAATGTCCACACACGAATGTATCGTAATTTTGATATCTCTCGTAATTATACTTTATGCTACCAACACCGAAATACTTGAAGAGATCCGAAGGTGGCCGAAGATTACCGAAGCTATCGAAATACATTATTCTACCGTCAATCTTTTTATAAGCACACCAATGTGTTCCTGGTCCTTTTTTATCATCAAGATTAACAATAGCACATTCATGTTTACGTGGTCCACCTTTTGGTAATCCATTTCGCATAAAAACACCTCGAAAATGCGGAATCTTCAAAGATTTTGCGAATTTGAGTAAACCTGCATCAGTTAAGGCCCGATGAGGTAGCTTCACTTTGAGTTTTTTGACTTGCGTTTAAGTCCTGCTCATTGATTATATGGTTTTAGATGAAGCCCTAATCCTTGCCTATATGGCTTCAAGTAAAGACCTTTACCTAAAGAAATGGCTTCCATCGCTTCATTATGCCGTTTATTCTCTGAAAGTTGTTGTTTTGCCGAATTCGCATCATTCACAGCTTTAGCTATTCCTGCAGCTCCAGAAGCTAGCACTCCGGCAGCACTGAGACCCGCGAAAACGGGTATGAGATAGGGTAAAATTCCCCCTACTTTGGCCGGTACAGGTAGAATACGAGGTTTATGCACATTTCTTCTTCCGCCAGCCTTCGTGACAGCTGCGCGTGCGCCTCTGAGTGCAGATTTAATGGCAGTTTGCGCATTATTACTTGAAATCATGGACTTTTTAGCTGCAGCGACAATTTTTCTCAGTGTAGTGGTAGGTTTTTTATTCCTGAGACCCATCCCCAATTTTGATTTCATCTTAATTGCATTTGTTATTCCCCAAGCAGCCGCCTTTTCACCTATGCCTGCGTCCGGAGCCAAGACACGTTTCCAAGCCTTTTCAGCTAATACACTATCAGCTGAGTTTCTGGCCTCTATATTTTCTCTATTCTGTGAGTAGGCTATATCGTGCTCTTTGCAAGCTGCGTCCAGTGGATTGATTCCAGGATCACCTCGTGCTAATCGTTTGGCTAATTTAGTACCAGGCTCACAGTACTGGTAACCCGGCAAGTGCAACTCAAACGGCAAATTGTTGATGATTCTGTTGAGCAAACCTCTCCCACGTCTTGCCTGCTTCACGGTTCGCTGACGACTGACTTTTTTTACTGCGTGAACGATCATATCTATGCAAGGAATACATTCAGACTGAAGGGACAATCTATATAACAAGGATATTTATAGGTTTTTTAGTCAGTCTTTGTCAAGATGCAGTTTGAAGCACAACCTGTGAAACTAACTATCCAGAATTTTGATTCGCTTGTTCAAAACGAGAATAGTGAAAAAAACGACATGGACTACCAAACAGTGTACGAGCAATATTTTGTGGACCTTCCAACTGTGGAAAGACAAATGCTTTGCTGGCTCTACTGATACATCCAAATGGACTAAGATTCGGAAATATTTACATCTACTCAAAATCTCTGAAACAACTAAAGTATGAATTTTTGTAAAAAGTCCTTCCATCAGTAGATGGCGTTGAGTACTATCCTTTCAATGAGCATGAAGAGGTTATAATGCCAAGTGAAGCAAAACCAAATTCAGTCATTGTATTTGATGATGTGGCTTGCGAGAAACAGGATAATATAAGGGCATTTTTTTCTATGGGTAGACACAAGGATGTCGACTGTTTTTACTTGAGTCAGACATATGCCCATATTCCGAAACATCTTGTACGCGATAATGTTAATTTACTTGTGTTATTTAAACAAGATGAAATGAATCTGAAACATATTTATGATGATCATGTGAATACTGATATGACTTATTCAAAATTTAAACATATGTGTTTAGCTTGCTGGAGTAATGATAAGTATGGATTCGTTGTAATTGACAAGGATAGGAATCTTAAACAAGGTAGATATAGGAAAGGTTTTGATTGTTTTATAAATCTGGAAAAGTAATATATATATATATATATATGTATGTGGTGATCAATACAGAAACAGTCGCACCATAGACGTTGATGTATCAACATGTCTTCACGTGAGGCGAATTTTCAAAAGCAAAAAAATATTTTACGTCAAATTGCTAGAGCTAGTGAATCAATTCGACGAAAGCATAGGTTAATAAAGTTGGGCAAAGAAATAGTTGAGCGAACATTAAGTGACACTTTTAAGCCCATTGTTAATCCACTCGAGAAAATTGTTGGTGGTCTCAAGAATATAAAAAAAGTTGAGCCAATTAAAAGGAAAGAAGAGGAAGAGAAAGCAAAGAGTAAAGTAGAAGAAAGTATTGATGATGATGATTTGTCATATAAATCAATTAATGATGATGAGGAAGAAGCAGACGAGACTGAAGATCCCAGTAACCTAGAGTCATCAACTCATAGTGAAGCGGAAAATAACTCAGAAACACCTATATCTTCATGGATTGTTGATGATGATGCAAACAAGTATCTCATATTGTTAGGCGAAAGAAGCAGAGAACTCGATAATGTATATGGAGTGAGAAAATTAACGAAAGATAGATTAATGATTGGAGATTCTCTGATAAATTTCAGTCAGAACTATATTCATGTGGGTAATTTGAATTTTCCCAAAAGTAAAGGCTTGCTTGAACTTTTATTTAAAAAAGTTCCCGAAGAGTCCTCTATAACTCCCAGTAATCTTCAAAATTATAGACAAATTATCATTGCAACAAACGCTTATAAGAAACATTATAAACCGGATGGTGAAATTCGTGACAGTAAAGCCTTTAAATATAAAGACTTTATAAAGAAATTAGTTCCCACATCTCCATCAAAAAATACAAATAGACGAAGTAAAAAGCGAAAATCATTATCAGGTGAAGGTATGATCCCACAACACATGATTGCTAGAGAGGGTAGTCTAATGGATTACGTTTACTGGGATGACCCGATTGAATTGGTAGATCGATTACGTTTACTGCTAGCGTCTCAAGCAGCTGGAAATCCAAGTCACACAAACGAAATTATATCAATTATTGAAGAGTTGCGAGAAGCTGGAATTATATATTAATGAGTGTTTTGCCAAGATTTTCATCATTTACAAGATGAGCATCGATGTATTCGGACGTCATTCCAAGCGAGCAGAGAGTACAAGTCGTGGCCCATCTGGACTCGGCTTCAAAGTCACATCTGAAGGAGATTATGACATTAATAATAAAAGGCTGTGTAAAGTGGCTGATGCTCAAGAGCAGAATGATGCTGTTAATCTGAATATGGTGCATAATATGATACGGCGTGAACTTCAGACTATCTACGATGTTATAGCTTCCTTGCGAACTGAAGTAGTCAACAATAATATGATGATTGAAAGTTTGAAAAATTCCACAGATAAACATTTTAAAAATGCGAAAATTGATGTGGAATCAATTCAAAAACTGGTGTATCGGAATTCAGAGCTCATTAGTCAAGTAGACACTAGACTGAACGCACTCAAAAATGGACGTTGAGAAGCAGCAGTTGGTGAAGGAGCTGCACAAGCCAGCTAGAAGAAATTACCAACGTCGACATTTTGACATCCGTGAAATTGATGAGACCTGGCAAGCTGATCTTGTTGAAATGCAGCCATACGAGAGAGTCAACAAAGGATACAAGTACATCTTAACTGTACTTGAAATGTTTCTAAAATTTGCTGGGGCTGTTCCCGTTAAATCCACGAAGGGTGAAGATGTAGCTGCAGCCATGGAATCTGTACTTGATAAGGGACGCGTACCAAAACATTTACATGTTGATAGAGGTAAAGAATTTTACAACTCGCATTTTGAAAGCTTCAATTTGCGAGCGGTTTAATCGTACCTTGAAAAATAAAATGTGGATGCAATTTAGCTTGCAGGGTAATTATAAGTGGATAGATATTTTGAAAGATTTAATTTTTTCTTACAACGATACCAAATATCAGACTATTAGAATGAAACCAAAAGATGTTGATAAGCAAAATGAGAAAAAATTGTTGTTTAATGTATACAAAAATTTCAATGTGAATCAAGCAGTTAAGAAAGCTAAATTTCAAGTTGGAGATAAAGTACGTATAAGTAAATTTAAGCATGTTTTTGAGAAAGGCTACACACCGAATTGGACAACTGAAATATTTACCATAAGTCATGTCAAGAATACTGAACCAGTGACGTATATGCTTAAAGATTATCAAGATAAAGCTATTGCAGGTAGTTTTTATGAACAACAACTTAGCAAAGTTAGACATCCAGACATTTATCTTGTGGAAAAAGTACTGAGAAAACGTGGAAATGAGCTGTTTGTAAAATGGTTAGGTTTTGATGACTCTCACAATAGTTGGATAGATAAGTCTAGTTTGTAAGTGTCCTTGTATTAATATTAAGGTTTTTCGGAATAAAGTTGATTATTCTCAAACATATATCTTCTTTTTTACTTACACATCTACCTACATCTTAATCTAGTAAATGAAAAAAGGTGAATTTGGTTTAAATTATATTTTTATTCAGATTCTCATACTAATAAAATACATGACAAATGTTAATGTACAAAGGTACCATTCACACATCTGAGTTCTGGTAATTTCTCAATCACTTCTTCACACACATTTTTATTGTAAAAAGTAATCATTTCAAGAAACAGAATTTCAAATCGCATGAGATTCGTAAATATAAGTTTTTTCATCGCCTTATTTTTTAAACTTGCATAATTTTTTTGTATATAAGATTTCACACTTTTCACACAAGGTGATTTCACATTGCGCCAAACACCTTCAGCTATGGTTTCAATGAGGACATCCTTTGTGTGTTGAAACGGCATAAGACTCTGTTCCAGAAGGTACCGGTCGATACAAAGACTGACTTCACGGAGAGCAGCAAACGTTGTTTCTTGGAGTACAAGCGGATAATATTTCTGAGTTTCTTGAATTTGTTCGAAAGCCACTATATAATCCCCAAAAGATGTAGTCATATGTATATGGAAATTTCCACAGTCGATGCATTGTTGCTTCTCTTGGTCATCAAATAACAGTTAAATGAGTTTGAAGTAACTTTTGAATAATTTCCAGTCTTCAGGATTCAGGGTTATACTTGCACGAGGATGAAGGGCTAACAATTTCACTGATGAGGAGATCTTTCCGTCTTTTTTGAAATCAACAACAATGATAATTTGCTTTGTGAATGATGAATTCAGATTGTACGTAGTTGCATGTAACATTTGATTTCGAGGTGTGTGAGACATGATAATGATGATGTTGATTGCACTAAAGGCTTTCAGACACTGAGCGATAGTTGAAGACTGTTAACTTTATATTTTTTTCTTCACAAATTCCATGCAATTGTAGCATCCACCCAAATACCACATGCAGAGATCACCATCTTCACAGGACTTTTGCATTCCCAACAGCAGATTTTCATCTTCACTCAGCAGATTGGTCATCCTCGCTGGTAGAAAAACAGTGAAATTGTTTTCTACCGTGGCAATGAACCGCACTCCAAACTGTGTTGTTGCTCTTCTGATGTTTGTAATTTCATAGTCTTTGTTCAGCTCTAGGTCCTTGAGCTTCTTCGTTGGAAGGAAATTGTTATTAATGGCAATTTTTTTCAGTTTTGAGAAATCCATTTTTCACTGCTTCACTTTTTGCACTATTCAAAGTACTAAATTTTCTCGTTAAAGTTTGTGAATCTATTCGCACTTGTATCACTTGTTTCAGTTCGCGAATTTTCTGTAGAAATACGGTTAAACGATTTTTCAGCTCTTGTCGCTTTTCTTCTTCACAATCTGACATCTGACATCTGACAATAAACTGATGAAAGAGAAGAGCTGGCCTCCTTTTATAGACGCTTACTCCCTCTACCATATTTCAGAAGACTTCTGCACAGTATTCCATTACATGATGCAACAATGTTCTAAAACGTTCTAGAACGTTCTACATTGTAGTCGATACACCTAGAAACACGTAAAATTCGTTTCTCTGAATTGCGCAATATTGCATCATGTGATGCAACAATCTTCTAGAACGTTCTACACTATAATCGACACGTTCGGGATATCATTTTTGCAACGCAAAATGTGATGCGTCATTACAATAACCTTGAAGCTGTCGACGAAAGAAATTCTTTCCAGAAATTGCGCAGTATAATTTTCATGCTGCCATCAAGAATATTCTAGAATATTTTGTACATTAAATGAATGTTTTATCTATAAGGAAGCAATCAATCATCCTTGTTTTTCTCGTTATAACCTTGGACCTGTTTTTACAGAACGTTCTACATTATAATCGACACGTCCGGAATATATATTTTTGCAACGCAAAGTGTAATGTGTCAATACACTAACCTTGAAGTAGTTGACGAAAGAAATTCTTTCCAGAAAGCAATAAATCATCCTTGTTTTTCTCTTGATAACCTTGAACCTGTTTACATGAATTCAGCTCTACACCTGCATCCTTTGTGCACTGAACGAATGTTTTGTCGATAAGAAAGCAATAAATCAAATTCATATAGACGAAAACAGGATGTCACATCAAATTTAACTCATATACGCCTGCATATTTGCGCGTTAAAAATGAATGTTTTATCTATAAGGAAGCAATAAATCATCCTTGTTTTTCTCGTATTAACCTTGTACCTGTTGACATCAATTCGGCTCTTACAATTACGCAATATTATTTTGTGACGTCATCATGACCTTCGAGAATGTTCTAGAAGCTCCAGGATCCTCCGAGAATGTTCTAGAAGCTTTGCAGAACGACCTCCATGCCAGCCTCACACGGATACACACACACACACACACACAGGCACTCACTAATACTAATCCATCCAGAACCGGCCCTGCCTATCTACTAATTACCGCAACAGGTCTCAAGCTGCGTCGAGTACAAAACTCATTCTTACGAAAAGGATTTGCACAGCAATTGCCCCAACTTATTTTCGTTGAAATTATTATAATGAAAAATAATTTTTTTATTTTTAATTAATAAAGAAATCTTTATTCTAACGAAATAAATAAATCCCGTAAAGAATATAAATAATAAGAAACATAATCGTTTCGACGTTTAGTTATAAGTAATTTCAATTACACGAAGAATAAATCATAAATATATTTATTAATTCAAGTAACCAGATCAACGAAAAGATACCTATCATGAAATCATCTGAGCTTCGGATTTAGAATAAATCGAAAAATAATTTAGCGAAATTTATTCAACTCAAATATAATCTACAAAGGTTTCCTTTCTTGTGAGAAACAATTTACAAGTCAGCCACGTATTGGTCAATTTCTGAAGCTCGATTTTTACTAAACATACGAGAGTGGATCAATAAGTAGTACTTATTCACAGGTGGCGTTGCTGAGAGAAGTTGACATTACCATCGTGTACTACCATCTTTCAAATGACGGCATACAAAACTTCAGATTGATTCATGGGTTAGTTTTGACTTGACAGTCATTTGTATTAAACGTGTTTGGTGTTTTTCGACACAATCGAAAAAGAACAATATCGATCCGTAATTCTCTTTTTTTTTTGGATGGAAAAACGTGCGAAGAAATAAAAGCGAAGTTGGATGCTGTCTATGGGGACCTTTCACCATCTGTGACAACCGTGAGATATTGGTTCAACGAATTTAAACGTGGCCGTACATCTGTTTTTGAAGAGGAGCGCCCAGGCCGCCCGGCAGACGTGGTTACTGCGGAAATCGTTGAAAAGGTCCAGGGAATGATTCTGGCTGTTCGCCGAACGTAAGTGCGTGAAGTAGCAGATGCCGTAGGCGTATCGTACGGAACGGCAATCAACATTTTACATGGTAAGTTAGGAATGAGAAAGCTGTCAGCCCAATGGGTGCCGGGACTGCTCACGGTGGACAACAAGCGGATACGGCTGTCAACTTCGAAGCAGTGTTTGGACCTCTTTGAGTGAAATTAGCATGAGTTTTTGCGTCGAATATCGAAGAACCCTAAATGCATGGAAAGTCGCGATTTTCATGCAGGTTCACGTTTAAATGAAGTTGAAAAAGAACTAGAAGGATTTTCTCAGAGGTGATTGCTTTTTTCAGGTTTTCTTTTCAGGATTCAATACAGAATGATAATAACTCTAAACAATTTTTCAGTATTTTTTTCAAATCAAAAGTGCAAAATTTGGATTTTTCGCACGTCCGCAACAAAAAGAGAATAAATAACCTTCTATGTCCTCATGGACCCATATGGAATCACTTCTGTTAGTTTCATGCATTTTTGTGCAGTAGCGAAAGTTACCATTTTTTGTAACTTATTGAACTTTAGTGACGGATGTACGATGCATGACCTGTCACTTTTTGTGAGAAACATGGGTACCATACTACAACTTTTAGACACCCTTAGAATTCAAAAAGAAGCAAATTTTTACTCCAGCCCTACCGAACATGCTGACACTGAAGCATTATTAGTTCTGTAAGATAATGTTATCAATGGACATTTAAAGCTGATTCGCTGAAAATTAACTTGAAACTGCTAGTAATATGAGCTATCGAAAATCCAGGGTTTTATGAAGAATATCTCGGCCCCGTTTCATAGAATTTTTTTTTATTATAACATTTTGTTAATGGGTGGTCTTCAAAATGTTTATAAAAGTGATTAGGAACATTTTTCTGATAAAGATTTAAACATTTTAATGAAAACATAAATTTGCATCAATTTTAACCTTTAAAATGTAATTATTTTACAAAATGTTCAATTTTGATTGGAAACCATTAGATATTCAAAAATATAAACTATGAAACGTTGGAAATTAGACGATTCCACATAATACTGAAATCTAGACATTTTATTCATTAAAAATTTTTGAACATAAAACCCTTTCTTGTGCTAAAAGCCTTCAACTTTTAATAATTTTGATTGATACCGATTAAAATCAATAACTGCAAAATCGTAACTTCCACAATCGAAAATTACTAAAGATGAAAGCACATTAATAATTTTGATTGATACCGATTAAAATCAATAACTGCAAAATCGTAACTTCCACAATCGAAAATTACTAAAGATGAAAGCCCATATATTTTGAAAAAAATCAATTGTTTTTATTGTATAAATCAATGCTTTAGTATGTCATGAATACAATGCAGAGGTTGATTTTCCTACCCAACTGAAATAGTCCTCGAGGAAATCCTTATGTTATTTTCGGACAGAATTTCTAAGAGTAACTTCTGACCGAAAATAAAAGCAGCATTTTTTCGCGTGACCACGGTATGGTGACAGCTTATGCGCGCGCAACATATTGCTTAGTGTTATGTTGATCACGGTTGATTATTCCACTTCTGTTGGTAATATTGAAACTGTAGATTTTGGAAGGAATTTATGCCGGTAAAGTAGGTAAACTTATTTTCTTCTCCTTTTTTAGTAAAAGAAATTTATCTGCACACTAGTTTTTTTTAAAGCATAAACAATACTTTTTAAAACGTATGCACACAAATTACAATAGAAGGTGTCTGAATTGCTATAAAACATTTGATGACAGCATAAAAAGTAATTTTTAAAACGTACGCTTACAAATTAGAATGGAAAATTTCTGACTCGCTTGAAAATGTTGGATAGCATAAAAATTAATTTTTGTTATGGGGGGCTGTTCAAGTATTATGTAAGCAATTTGTGGGGGAGGGGGGTCTTTGTAATTTCTTATTGTTTCTTACATGGGGGAGGGGGGGGGCATTGAAATCTTACGTATGATTTCGCATCATCTACAAAAATCAGTTTTTGATGTTGCCGGTACGTTAGTAGCGGCAACATCAAAATGATGTATATTTGGCGCCATACATTGGCGTTTCAGGTAACTAGAGCGCTTGCTGTTGGTATTCACTACAGTGCCGTTTGAAATTTACCGTACGTACGGCAAAACTCTCGTTAGAAATGACTGATGGAATAGACATAAATCTTTCGTAGAGGAGTTTCAACTAGTAATTTGTTCATTGCTTTCATAATATTTAAGAATAATTAAAAAAAGAAAACATATTAATTCAAAATGAAGGAATTTGTTCATTATAAAGACATCATAAACATGTGATAATAAGCAGGCAAATTTATTAAATTTAGGATGACCTACAACATCACATTATTGATGAAGCAACTGAATTTATGCTTAAACATACCTAATTTCACAGTAATTAAAGTTATACTGTGATTTCTTTTTAAAGCACAATGTTATTTTAAATAAATATGTTTCACAATTATTATTTATTATTTACAGTCAAACCTCGTTTATCGGGACGCCCTCGAAATGTAAACACCTCGTTTATCGGGATTCGGAGAGGTTTCCCACTATGTACTACCCCCAGCCTCAAGACGGGTTGCCATGACACCTTGCTGTGTTGTTATTTACGGGTTATGTCAGGTTATGTACAATGCAAGAAGTGCACGTGTACATAGGTTGTAAAGTATTTACGAATTTATTTGGTTTTTCGTGATGGATAATGAAGATAGAGATACAAACGATACCCTATTTACATGTGTTTATTTCAAATGTCAACATTTTTCATGATTTCACAATTTTCCTTTTCAATGCTCTCACCTCACCCCACTTCAAGTGCTTATGTATAAGGAGCGGTGGTTGGAAGGGAAACAATATGTCCCGATAAACGAGGTTGCAAGATCCCGATAAGTGAAGATCACGATAAATGAGTGTCCCGATAAACGAGGTTTGACTGTAAATGCGCCCCCGGCTTAAAACAAAAAAAGGTATATGTGTATTACTTTTTTATGTTACATACGATATATTATATGTTAATGTTATAATGTAAATTAATTTTAAGATATAATAGTTTAGTGAATGTAATATGAAAATCTATTGAATATGAGGATATACACTAGGCTTTTTTTATTCATTTTTGTTTTGTTTTTATTTTCCTAATGGCTTGAAAAGGCATTTATAGACTATTAAAAATCACTGCTGACTTTGAAACGTGATCACTCATTCAAAAATGGAGCGAGAAACTTAAAAAAAAACGTTAGAAATCTTATCAAATTACGCGTCAACTGAACCCTAATGAAGTTATTTTTGACATTTTTGAGAGAAAAAAAAACCATTTTTGGTCGTTGTGGCCAAAAGAAGTTTTAACCAGGACCTCAAGATCTATCATTTCTCGCAGTTTCGTCCAATTTGACAGAACGTTTTTTTCCCATGTATTGTGTGCGGGGTTCTTTAAAAAATATCAATATATATAATATTTTAAATATAATATATTAGTGGTTGCATCTGAACTAATCTATTCAGATTATTACATTTTCCAAATAGGAAAAGAAATAATACAAAAAAACAAATTTTTCAAAATTGCTCATATTTTAAAAACATCCTTCGTAACAATATTTAAATAAAAAAGGATTCTTTCCAGAGGGCTGGCTTAGGTTGACTCTTCCCCTTTTCTCCCTCTTTTTGCTTCCTCATAGAGGAAGCTTTGTAATGGTAACATTTTCAAACAAATTTAAATTCATTTAATTAAACCTTCCTCAATTTAAAAATGTCTAATGCAATGTTCTAAGCAATTGTCCGGGTGTGAGTGGGTGTGCGTGTGGATGCCACCCTTTTTTGTGAACACGATATGTGATTGAACACGATAAAGATAGTGCGGTCCTGTTCGGTTCTTGACGTGTGCTCCGCTTCGTCTTACTCTATTCTTGCCATGATTCGTTTATCAGGCATTTTTGTAATTTAAATTGTATCACAGTGTTTGTATTTGTGTTCGGAGTGCAGTATAAATGTTTCATTTTGTTTTTTTGTACTCATTGGTGCTTAAAAGACTGTTTTCCAGTTTCTGAGTTCAACAGCACTCGTGCAGCTAATACGTATATCTTACGATGGGTGCTTGTCCCGAGTGCAACAATTCAATCTCCAGAGGATCACCGGGCGCCGTTTCCTGCAAAAAGTGTGGTGTATTTAGCCACTTAGCCTGCCTCAATGTAGGATTGTCAACAGAATCATTTGACGATCTGAAAAAGGGATTTATTGATTTTATTCGCAATAGCTGTAAATCATCAAATGCTAGCGACATCTCTTCAGGTGTAGATGAAACCTACTTGCTAATTTCCAGTGCAGATATCGACCCTGCCGAAAAGGATCAGGTAGCTACCCCTTTACTGAAAATAGTTTCTGCTGTCCCTGTTACTGCTGCGGCCCTGCCGCCTGGATACATCGAGGCGATTCACAGTACGGTATTACAAGCACAGAGGGAAGCGGCCGTGCAGGCGCAGGAACAGCTTAGAAACCTGTTTAAAGAATTCGAAACCAAGCAGCATAAGTGGATTTCTAAGATTAACACTACGGTGCAGGAGATTAAGACAGACATTTCTGAGAATTCTCGCAAAATCAATTTGCTTGAATGTTCAACTGTTAGTAGTGCGGATGACGACTCTAACATCAAGACGGAGGCAAACTCGCTGGAATTGAAGGTCGCGCACTTGAAGCTTCCCTCAACTATCAAGAGCAAGCTGCGCTTCAAACTACCCATGAAATCCACGGGTTACCTATTAAGCCGAATGAGGATCTTCCATCGGTCCTGGAATCGGTTGCCAAGGCACTTGATGCTCCCTTTTCAAAAAATGACCTTCTGAATGTTTATCGCATTCGTCAATTCCAACATCTAATCCACTGCTTGCACCTATAATCGTTGCTAAGTTCAGCAGACAGTTGATGAGGATAAGATAATCGAGCAGATCTTTTGTCGAAACGATGATGGCACGCCTAGGATTCAACTGTCACTGATACAACATATAAAACGATTCCAATAGCAATTAGGCTGTCTACGGAATGGTTACACACACAATGGTGTGATATTATTATTGTTTGGCTATTTGATGGCCGTTGGTAAATATACCTTTAATATCTGTAAGTTTTTTTTACCTTATACATGTTTATCTTCAGATAGCAAACTTGATCTCATATTTAAACTAGTAGCTTTAAATCTTGAGTTTGGCCTTTTTGAGAATAATTGTATAAAATTAGGCTTAATTATTTATGTATCTCGGATACCTTAAGTGTTCTAATACCTTTCCAATATTCACAGCTCTCCGGATATACGGATATCGATTTACTAAATCATGTCTACTTTTGTCGAGAATTTGTCTAGAGATCTACGCCACAGTTTTTGACATTATTAATTATCCCTTTAGTATCTTCCATACTTATATTCATTACCAATTTTCTAATTTTAACTGCAATCACTTAGTTTGGGGTGTATTGATTATGGTTCAGTGTCTTAGTCATTTTTTACGCGTGCTTTGTGAGCTTCTTATTTTTGAATTTAAACATTTTTTCAGTACATGTTCCTACCATATAATCGCTGTTTCTGAGTCCTGGTTAACTCTAAATATACCCTCTAGCCTCGTTGCAATTGACAACTATTCGCTCTTTCGAAGAGACAGAGACGAGAGGAGGGGTGGTGGAGTTACTCTTTTTCTGCATAGTAGTCTAAGTAGGACTGGTTGAAGGAAGTCCAGTGGCTACTCATCCCACGATTAAATTTCGCTTTGTTGAGGTTAAGTCAACTTCTGACAGTGTTTTAGTGGGAATAGTTTATAAATCACCCAATGCCTCCTATGGTACAGAGCTTGAATCAGCCATTTTTTCACTTATTCCTAGCTCTAATAACATTATTCTAACTGGAGATATTAATACTAACATAAATCTCACTTCCAATCCTACTAAATATCTTACATATTTGGTGTCCTCTTCGGGACTCTCGATTGTACCTCATGATTCCACTCACCATACTGAGCGTTCCAGTATTCGTATTGACTTAATGATTATAGACGATATTGATAAGGTTGTCTCCTACGAGTAGATATGCAGGGGGATTTCTAATCATAGATTCCTACCTTACCGACATGGAGAAGCTTCTAACCTGTAGTGGTTCATGTCCGTGCTAAGCTTCTAGAACACTCTCGAAGGTCCCTGATGACGTCACAGAATGATAATAATATTGCACAATTGTCAGAGCTGAATTCTTGTAAACAGGTTCAAGGTTATTACGAGAAAAACAAGAATGATTTATTGCTTCCTTATAGATAAAACATTCATATTTAATGCGCAAATATGCAGGTGTATATATGTGAAATTTGATGTGGCATCCTGTTTTCGTCTATATGAATTTGATTTATTCTCACGGATCAGGTTGTATCCGATAGCTACTGCAGTTTAAGAATTGTAAGAGCCGAATTCATGTAGAAACACGTTCAAGGTTATAATGAGAAAAACAAGGATGATTTATTGCTTCCTTATAGATAAAACATTCATCTAATGTACAAAATATTCTAGAATATTCTTGATGGCATCATGAAAATTACACTGCGCAATTTCTGGAAAGAATTTCTTTGGTCAACAGCTTCAAGGTTCTTGTAACGACGCAACACATTTTGCGTTGCAAAAATTATATCCCGAACCTGTCGATTATAGTGTAGAACCTTCCAGAAGATTGTTGCATCCTAGCAGATGAGTACGCTGCGTTCTAACTCAAGATTGCTACCTTACCGACATCGAGGTGATTCTAGCTGTAGTGGTTCGTGCACGTGCTAAATTTTTCTTGAAAGTGGTTCATGTCCGTGCTAAGCTTCTCGAATATTCTCGGGGTCCTGATGACGTAATCATGCATTCCTACTTTACCGACATCGAGAACGTTCTGGAGCTGTCGTCAGAAAATAATATTGCGCAATTCTGAATTCATACAGCTTCAAGGTTACTTCTTATCTCAAGAATGTCGTGTAAATACTTTCAAGGTTATATTTTGCTTTGTCCTGGTAATTCCTACTGCGCAATATAGTTGTTGCAAGAAAAACAAGGATGATTTATCGCGTTTCTAACTCAAAAAGTAAAACGGAGTCTGGATTTTGCGTTGCGAAAATGATATCCCGAACGTGCCGATGATAGTGTAGAACGTTCTAGAAGATTGTTGTATCACATGATGC
>CAKNYM010043393.1:0-31439 GCA_932195095.1 Andricus curvator
TTAATATAAATAATATAAGTTGTAACCTTCAATGAAAAAAATTTAGAAATCAACCGGTTCAACATTGACTGAGCACTTCAAAAATGAAAAAAACAACTGTTTTTGGCCGCCATTTTGGAAAACGAGCAGCTAGGATTTTCAGAGAGACGGTTTTCAAATGCTTGAACACTAGAGAATCGAATAGCGTAGCCCATTTTCGGCGACAATTTAGGTCAACCCAAACATGCTTCAGGACCACCGTGTGCAGTTCACTTCTTCAGGGCTAACCAAAGGGAACAGCTATGTTCACGAAAGGTCGGCAAGATGCGTAGTTTTGCACACGATTGAAAACCCGAAAACCCTGCTTTAAATTTATTATAATGAATCATCGTGAAAGTATTAAATCTATTAAGTCAACAGCCATACCACGCTGAAAAAACCAGTTCTCGTCAGATCACTGAAGTTAAGCAGCGTTGGGCGCGGTTAGCACTTGGATGGGTGACCATTCGAGAAAACTGAGTGCTGTTGGCACATCGTGGGTGTGGTGAACCCACACTTGTAGTTATTTACTACAAGTTATCAACCTAGAAACACTACCCGAATCGGGTAGTGTCACGCCTACCCCGAAAGGGAAATGGCTTAATGGTATACTACTACTAAGTGATGTATTGTTATGCACATTCCTACTAGATTTTGCAAATTTTATGCATTCGAAGTGCCTTATAATGCGTTATACGAAAATGGTGTTTTTAATTTATTTCAGGTTACAAATCATTCATATTCAGGTTCGACCTCTTCTTTGATGCATAAATAAATGTTCGGTGCCAAAGGTCAAATAAACAAAAAATGAGATTTAATATTGAATTGGCTACGTTTCGAACGCTATGTGGTCCCTTTTCAAGCCTGTAGTAAAAACTAAAAATGTATTATACAAAATTAATTGAAATAAGTAGATAAATACATTCTTTATATAATAAATAGTAGGGTGGGTTGGAAAATAAACCAATTTTAGAAATCGAATTTGGAACTACGTGGAAAAGTAGTGTATTGGGATCCTAAAAAAGTATAAATTATTTGGTGTCGATTGATTGAGGCCTTCTGAACGCCCGTTATGAAAATTTGTTTGAAAAAATTATCATTTTCATAGATTTGATATTATTGTGTGTTTCAATTTTTTTAAATGTTTTTCGAGGTCTTCCTCGTCTACAAAAATTTTGAGTAATTTCCAATTCAATATTTTTGTTATTATATATATATATATATATATAATATTATATTATATTATATATATTATATGCCTGAAGATTATAAGAATTTAACATCTAGAGATTATATTTGGTAATATCTTCATATATTAGAAAAATATTATAGATTATACGCGCATTGTATTATTCTTTAATTCTATTATCCAGTTCGCATAATCCATTTTTCTCAGTGTAATGAAGTACGAATTTGTATTTATCATGATTACTTTAATATTTGTTCCTGATGTTGCATTTAATTTTAACCTTAGCTACCGTGAAAATTTGATAACATTTCAATAAATGTATATTATTACAATTCATAATATGCATTGATATTAAAAATAGACGTATTTTCCTGGTCTTGTTTTTATAATTGAAAAAAGTGCGCATCCTATAAAAAAAACAATTTTGTTATTATGCATTTTATTGTAACTTGTGTCGTTTTTCCCTAAATTTAATTTGTTTGTGTTCAATGTTATTTTTTACGATTTGAACCAAAAATATGCATCCTAGCGTAAAGTGGTTCGAAGAAAATTTGTAAATGTAATTTAGGCGAAAAATTATGTTAGATAAAATGTTATTGTAGCGTGCATCGTTTTTCCAAAAAGTTAATTTTTTTATTTTAAAAGTATTTTTATAAAAAACGTTTATAACAAATTTGTAGATCTGTTTTGGTTGAACAACTTTTGTCTATTCATCTTTTTTCGTACCTTGCGTCGTTTTTCCACATTTTTTTTTATTGTTAATGTTATTTTTCACGATTGAAACAAAAATTACGAATCTTATCCAAAAATGATTAATACAAAATGTGTAGCTCTTTTCTGAGTGAACAACTTTTGTCTATTAATTTTTTTCGTGGTTTGTGTCGTTTGTCCCAAAATTTAATTTATTTTATTCTTAAATCAGTTTTTTACAAATGAAACAAAAACTACGCGTTCCATCAAAAAGTGATTAATAACAAATTTGTAGATCTTTTTTAAGTGCACAATTTTTGTTCCTTCATCTTTTTCCATATCTTGTATATTTTGACCGCAAAATGGAATTTTTGATTTTTCATTCTTTTTTTGTGATAAAAATTTGAATTTTCGATTTTTTAAGAAAATTAAAAAAAGTCTCATAACAATATTATAGGGTGTTCAAAAATAAACATGTTTCTTCACTTGAATTTTTTTATATCTGTCAATTATTTCGGAAGTTATCGTGGTAACGAAATAAAAATCTACACAACCCACCCACCCACACACACATCCATTCATATATACAGATAGCCAGACGCATTCGCGAAAACCTGTTTTCTGGGTTCAGAATGTCACAAAACGTGGACATTTAACAAAAACGCAGGTGGTCAAATTTTACACAAATCTAATAACTTCTCTTATGAGAATGTAAAAATTAATTGAAATAAATAGATAATTACATTCTTTATATAATAAATAGCCTAGGGCGCGCACCTGTTTGATCTCGCGTTTCGCGCTCGATTGAGTATTCATCTCGCGTTTCGCGCTCGATTGAGTATTCATCTCGCGCTTCGCGCTCGATAATGTATTCACCTCGCGCTACGCGCTCGGACACATTTGCCTGACACTTTAGGCTCAGTTCCTCTAGGTTTTCACGCTTCGTGTGCTCGCTATTGCGCGCTTCGCGGGCTAATACTCTCTTAGTAAGCTTCATCGTTATGACCTGCTTTTGGTTTAATTATGTCAGTTTTACATAAAAAGAAAAACTAATTTACTTAAGGTTCTATCGACCTTAACGAACACATTCTCATCAAGACACTCGCGCCTCGCGCTCGATATATCTGTTCATCGTATAATAGAAACTCAAAAGATGGAGCGCGCTTCGCAACGACCATATGTTATGTTCAATGTTCTTCAGATAAAAATGACTAAAGTTGTATTTGATTTAAAATGAAGAAGGAAATTCCTTTACTTCAGCGTATATTTCCGTATCTTTCTAATAAATCATACAATCAGAAAGATTTTTTCCAACTATCTGAAAAGGGGACAAAAATAGTATCTAAGTCGTTTTTGGAACATATATCTTGCTTTTTCATTCATAATCAAACCGACCACTTGACTACCATGTGATTCCCTACACAGAAAAAACTGGGGTTTCCATTAGAACCCATTTTTGGTTCCAAAGGAGCTGCAACAAAAATGAACCCCACTTGCTGGAAAGGAACCCAAAACGATAAATGAGCTCTAAATGATACCTCAGTTGGGGTTCTAAAGGATCCCAATTGTAAATGAGCCTATTTCTAAAGAACCTATTCTTCGCTTTGCCCACTTCGACATTTTGTTTAATTAATTATAAAATTTTTACCTGAAAGCACACATGTAATCAAACTCTGATGGACATAAATTCATGAAGACAATGAAGGTACAAAATATTACTGTAATTAAAATACATATAATGACTTGATAGATGTAATTTGCAGGTTATGTAACAAGCTTGTAAACATAAAGGCTTATTCATATGCAAGAAACTTTTCGAGATGTCACTTTTTAAAAGTACAAATATATATTATTAGAAGTGCTGTAGGGTCGTTGCAAAAACAAAATTTCCTTTGTTTTATAATTTTAACATAAAATATAAAAATAGATAACCAATTTTTTTCGAATTGGAAACGAATTTTTTTAAAGTCTTAATGCGCATGCGTCGCACCAGCAGCCTCACTGCATGTTGATCGCGCGCTTATTTGAAATGATAAAATATGCAGATCAATTTTTTACAACATAATTATTATAATTATTGTTTAATAATTTTGAAGTACAAAAAATATTATGAATTATTCAGAATTGACATTTGTGAAGAAAAGTCTTCCTTCTTTTGAATTTAAAATCAATAATTCATTTGTAAAGAGTAAAATCAAAGAATTAATTTACCTTTTACTCTAAAAGTCTATTTTGTGATCTGAAAATTAATTTCTTTGATTCTAAACTGATGATTTATCATAAAAAATTAATTTACACATTTGATAATTTGAAAAAAAACATATACAGCGAAAAACACGATAATTGACAGAAATGGACTTGTAGATTGAACTATTTAAAAACTGTTACAGATTGAACTATTTTTAAATTTAAACATTAAAAATTGTGATATTTACAGGTGCAATAGTTCAAAATTGTATTAAATACATGCAGGAATCATCAAAACAACTGGGTTTCCTTCCCCAAGCACATACATTTTCAGGGTGGCGATTCGGCGGACAATTTCAAATTCCCGGTTATTTCCCGGTTTTTCCCGGTCAAGTTTTTCAATTTTCCCGGTCAACTAAAAGTAACATATTCATATTTGCCGTAAAACGCAAACATTTATTTTAATTCATGACGTTCACTCTGAACATCCTTTAACACAACAGAACAAAACATTGCAAAATAAATTAATTTTAAAAAAATACTTGAATTTTCCACTAAAACTATCAATTTTTCACAAAAAAATGAAATAGTTAAACTTTTCAACCAAAGTGATAAATTTTCAAATAAAATTATGAATCTTCAACTGAATAGTTAAATTTTAAACAAAATAAAAAATAAATTTTCAGCTAAAATTATGAATATTTAACTGGAACACTTGAATTTTCGACCAAATGATGAATTTTTAAACCAGAAGATTAATTTTCAAATAAAAATAATTATTTTGTACAAAAAATACAATTTTTCAACAAAATACATGAATTTTTAACAAAATAGTCGAATTTTTGATTAAAGGAGACAAATTTTCAACCAAATAGTTGAATTTTGAACTAAAACAAGAATAATTTTCAACCAAAAATGGAATGGTAACGTTTTTAGTGGAAAAAAAAATTAATTTTAAACCAAACATAAGAGTTTTCAATTAAAACAATGAATATTCAACTGAAATAGTTGAATTTTCAGACAAAAAAATTAATTTTTACTAAAAGAGATAAATTGTCAACCAAAACTTAAATAATTATATTTCAAGTTAAAGAAATTAATGTTTAACCAAACAAACGAAGTGATGAATTTTCAAATAAAATTCTAAATATTTAACTGAAATAGTTCAATTTTAAACCAGACAGATGAATTTTTTACTGCAATGATGAATCTTTAAGTAGAATAATTGAATTTTGGACCAAGAAGATGAATTTCTACCAAAAGACGAATTTCCAACTGAAAAAGATAATTTTTCTACCAAAAATTGAATAAATAAATTCATAGGCAAAAAAATGAAAGTTGAAAAAAAAGAGATGAATTTTCAACTAAAATTATGGAATATTCAACTGGAATAATAGTTACATTTTCATTAAAAAAAAATAATTACCTAAAATATTTTAAGTAATTTATTTAATAAATTACATTTTTCTATACAAAATTATAGACTGATGTAAAGGAATTTCCTTCTTCATTTTAAATCAAATACAACTTTAGTCATTTTTATCTGCAGAACATTTAACATAACATATGGTCGTTGCGAAGCGCCCTCAAACTTTTGAGTTTCTATTATACGATGAACAGATATATCGAACGCGAAGCCCGAGTTTCTTGATGAGAATGTGTTCGTTAAGGTCGATAGAACCTTAAGTAAATTAGTTTTTCTTTTTATGTAAAACTGACATAATTAAACCAAAAGCAGGTCATAACGATGAAGCTTACTAAGAGAGTATTAGCCCGCGAAGCGCGCAATAGCGAGCACACGAAGCGTGAAAACCTAGAGGAACTGAGCCTAAAGTGTCAGGCAAATGTGTCCGAGCGCGTAGCGCGAGGTGAATACATTATCGAGCGCGAAGCGCGAGATGAATACTCAATCGAGCGCGAAACGCGAGATGAATACTCAATCGAGCGCGAAACGCGAGATCCAACAGGTGCGCGCCCTAGGCTATTTATTATATAAAGAATGTAATTATCTATTTATTTCAATTAATTTTTACATTCTCATAAGAGAAGTTATTAGATTTGTGTAAAATTTGACCACCTCCGGTTTTGTTAAATGTCCACGTTTTGTGACATTCTGAACCCAGAAAACAGGTTTTCGCGAATGCGTCTGTCTATCTGTATGTATGGATGGATGTGTGTGTGGGTGGGTGGGTTGTGTAGATTTTTATTTTGTTACCACGATAACTTCCGAAATAATTGACAGATTGGATTGGGCTTTGGTATACTCTTCATGTGTTCTAAAATGAAGGTCAAGTTGGATAGCCGCACCCATTTTGGATAAAAATTCAAAAAGTGAGCGCTTTTTCAAAATTGTTGTGACCACTTTTTTTCAAATTTAAGGATTCTATGTTCGAAAAACGATTCACGCTACAATAACATTTTATCTAACATAATTTTTCGCCTGAATTACATTTACAAATTTTCTTCGAACCACTTTACGCTAGGATGCATATTTTTGGATCAAATCGTAAAAAATAACATTGAACACAAACAAATTAAATTTAGGGGAAAACGACACAAGTTGCAATAAAATGCATAATAACAAAATTGTTTTTTTTTTATAGGATGCGCACTTTTTTCAATTATAAAAACAAGACAAGGAAATTCGTCTATTTTTATATCAATGCATATTATGAGTTGTAATAATATACATTTATTAAAATGATATCAAATTTTCAGGGAAGCTAAGGTTAAAATTAAATGCAACATCAGGAACAAATATTAAATGAATCATGATAAATACAAATTCGTACTTCATTACACTGAGAATAATGGATTATGCGAACTGGATAATAGAATTAAAGAATAATACACCGTATGGAAAAGTATATTAGCGCGTATAATCTATAATATTTTTCTAATATATGAAGATATTACCAAATATAATCTCTAGATGTTAAATTCTTATAATCTTCAGGCATTAAGGGAGTTGTAAGGCTACGTAGCTAGTCAAAATGAAAACTGTCTTGCATTTGACTTCCGAGGTACCTGATGTGGCAACGTCGCCTCGCGCGTGTCAGTGTATACTGTATTTACTAAAATAAGCGTAAGGTGTCATATATTTTGAATAGTGCGTTTATAACCTACAATACTACAGGGTATCGCGGTGTTGCCACATCTGCTACGTAATGGCAAATACATCGTAAAACTTTGATGGTTTCAACGTAAAATTAATTTTTCGTAGCATTTGCGAGTATCCTTCGGACAATATTAAAGAGTGAAAATGTTCACTACATATTTTTTTACTATTACAAGTTGTTTCATGAAAATCTGTTTGTCAATTACAAAATGGCGAGTAATTCAATGACGTAAAATGTTAGGATGCCATAAGAACACATGTTAAAAGCCCGATTCCAAAATTATTAATTTCTCTTTACATAGGTACCCTAGGCTCATGAAAATTCAACTGTATGTCTTAAACACCATTACGAAGTGATATGCAAAGTTTTATCAAAATCTGTTTGTCAATTCGTTTTTGGCTACAACTCCTTTAAATTGCAACATCTTAGATTTTAAAATATCCAGGCGTGTGTGTAGTCTCAGATGGTACGTCGCATCGTGGCGCGTGTCATATGCATCCGTTCGCATTGAAACAAGTAATCATTAAGTTATAAAATGATTATTAGTGCTAAATCACACGTGATTTAGATTTTGAAAATGGGTAAGTTTATATTTCTTTTCATTACACATCACTGCCACTTGTACAAGTGCAGAAACTTAGCCTCCTTTACTTTCGTTTTTGTAGTCTCATGATAGCCACTTTCCTGCTTATTGTGTGTTTAAAAAATTGAAATTTGTTTCCAGTTCTACTTCCGAGCTCGTCTATCAAAATTTTGTATAGGTTTATAAATACGTTTGAAAAAATTATTATATATATTTGAGGTTATCTAATGGACCAGGATTCTAATACGGATATTAGATTTTAAAATCTTGGATTATAGATTTTATTATCTCAGATTATAAAGTTTAATAATCCAAGATATTATCCTGTAATATCTATTTCTTATTATCTATAGATTGCAGTTCTAATAATCTGGATTGCTGTCCCATATTTGATAGTCCAAGATTATATCGGGTAACATATTTTTTATTACCGGGTATAATCCATTTTTCTCAGTGTATGCAATATATAAAAATAAGCAATCACAGACCGACGTACAGAAATAAATATGTAATATACATTTGATATAATAATGTTGAACATATACCATTAAAATATAATAATAATATCTACATATAATGTAGAAAGTTTCGCATTTTGAACAAAATCGAGGGCGAAGCACGAGGTACGTGATGAGCTTTAACAAAAGAGAATTCACAATCACCAAATTACAGTTGTCGATACTTTGACCTTTAATTTTAAAAGGTCTGTGCAAAAATGTGGGGGAAATATATAGACCGAGCGCGTAGCGCGAGGTAAATACAGTATCGAGCGCAAAGCGCGAGAATCAGCAGTCGCGCGCCCTAGGCGCTCTCAAATTTTCGAGCCGCGCGCGCAGCCTGCGATGAGAATGTGACCGCGAAGAGAATGATTTTTTATAATAAATTTTTACTACAGGCTTGAAAAGGGACCACATAGCGTCCAAACCGTAGCCAATTCAAACTTAAATCTCATTTTTTGTTTATTTGACCTTTGGCACCGAAAATTTATTCATCTATTTCAGATTAAGTTTGAAAGCTCGGATCGGCTTCGAAAGGAACTGGAATCTAAATATTTTCGCTTCCTAATCGGAGATTCAAAAAAGGACAGAAACGGCATTCCTAGGTACTTGAATTTCTAATACCTTTGAATGCAAGCCTTCTTACCGGGCACACGGTGTTGCTGATTTCAGGCGCAAAAACACTCCACTTTCAATTACAAAAAAAAACTACATTTTCAATTACAAAAAAAAACTACAGTTTCCGGAAGAAGCTCTCTGTCCAAACTGGTATAATTACCTTCAAATTATGTGGTAAAAATATTACATTAAATAATTCATCCTTGTAGACGTATTTTGGATCTGGTGAAACCCCGAGTCGTTTGAAGCACTTAAAAGTGATTCACCCTCAAAATTTATGATTGATTCGCGTTTTAATATGAGATTTTCAGAAAAATGAATTTTTCCCATGTTAAATCAATGGGAAAATTCATGATTATTACGCGACCCCTAAATATTAACCTATTTCGCTCTTTGGAGGAAATTTTTTTCGGGCATTCAAACAAAACTGGGGGTGGGGGGAATTCTTGAGAAAAAATTGATTAAGTATAAATAAGAACCTCCCTAATTTACATATTCTCCTACCCCTGTCCTCAATTTATTACCTAAACGATTTGCCTTATACTATTCGTCTTATCTTATCGCAATACGCATTTTACTTCTCGTCGGCCACGCATCATCTTAACTTTTCGTTTATAACGTTTTGTTAAAATTAACTAATTGCTTATCAAATTTATTTGCGATTATTAGTCAAATTTAACTAATTGTCAGTAGAAAATTCTACTAAAACATCAGGGAAAATATTTCAACCAAAATTTTTTGTTAAATAATATGCACTATAAATTAGTAAGAAAAAATTACTTAATAATTGAATTAGAAACGGTATTTTACTATGAATCAGTAGTTTTCTACTAAATATCAGTAGAAATGCTTCCTTAATCAAATTATTAACATTTCATTAGTAATTTCTTACTAATTCAGATTTAGAGAGTATTATTATATTTATAGCATTTTTTTCATATTATTCTTCACTAAACAATGCAATTTTTATCGGCAGGTCGTTTCGGTCACGTTATAGTAATACCAAAAGATGGAAATGGGAACATGTTAAGAACGGAAATTTGGAAAGAGTTGAGGTTACTCGATAAAATTATTAAAAATACAACTATAACCTATGAAGGTGAGACGTACACTTATAATGAAGTTTGTGCAAAATGGCAAAATAAGTGTGTCGAGAATGATATCTTGAATCTTCATCACATCATTCAGTAAGTATTTTTCTTCCATTTTGTAAATTAAATTGAATATATGCACTAAATCTTTAAAATAAATCAAATTTAGTACATTGTAACTCAGTGGTATTTATCAAAAATAATTCCTCCTTCATACCCACTTTGAACAAAAATTACAGTGAATTAACCAAGTTTAATTAGAATCAAGGATGTGCAACATTTAAATAAAAACCCGAGGTCGATCGGTCGGGCCGGGCTCGGGCCAATGCTGGCTCAACTCAAAAGTCTGTGAGTCCAACCCGGCTCGAAATATGAAAAGAAAATGGAGTTGACCGTTTTGAGCTGAAAAGTTCTCCAATGTTGTGTGGAAACCAAATTTATATGCTAGGAGGGTCAGTCCAAAAGTAAGTTTAAAGGTGTTGCAAAAATCGAAAATGCATGGAAAAGTAAACAAAATTTATTTACATATGTCAGGGTTATAATAATTTTTCAACGTAATCACCAGCCCGATCCAGACATTTGTGGTAGCGTGGAGACCATTTTTTTTACATTATTGGCGTACCATTTTGGTCTCTTCTCCTTCATCCAAGCGCGCCGCGACGACCACCGACTTCACCTCCTCATAATTCCTAAAGTACTTGCGCCCCAAATGAACTTTAAGTGCTGGAAGCAACTAGAAATCACTGAGAGCCAAGCCTGGAGAGTATGGTGGGAGGTCGAAAATGTCCCATTCAAAATCAGTCAACAAATCTTGGGTCATTCTTGCTGTATGCGGTCTTGCATTGTCATGAACCAGCTGTACTCCTTTTGTCAGGAGTCCGGGACGTTTTAATGCTGACCGATATTGTCATGTTCTACGCCAGCTGAAAGCAGCAATTCGTCAGAAGCATCCCGGACCTGTCACAAAAGGAGTACTGCTGTTTCACGACAATGCAAGACCGCATACCCCCATATCCAGTATTTGTTGACTGATTTTGGATGGGACATTTTTGACCACCCACCATACTCTGCAGTTGTTTACTATCCCAATTTCCGACGTAGTTTCCTACATCGTTTCTTACGTAGTTTCCGACGTCGTTCCATACGTAGTATACGACGTCGGTTTCTACATAGTTTACGACGTCGATTAATACGTGGTTTACGATGTCGTTTCCGACGTGGTTTACGGCATCACGAAAACTATTTCTATAATAATATAATTATTAGAATCAAAAATAAAAGGTAATTAGAATTAGAATTGATTAGAATATTATTCCCAGACACTGGTTATCGTCTCCAATTTTTACAAGATTATATATTTAGTAAAATTATTTATTTGAAGTCGTTGGTGTTACAATATTTTAAGTATGCTACTTAAGTGTGCTACCTGATAGATACTTAAAATATTGTAACACCAACGACTTCAAATAAATAATTTTACTAAATATATAATCTTTTTTCATTGCAAGCGATAACCAGTGTCTGGAAATGATATTCTAATTAATTCTAATTTTAATTATCTTTTATTATTGATTTTAATAATTATATTATTATAGAAATAGTTTTCGTGATGCCGTAAACCACGCCGGAAACGACGTCGTAAGCCACATATGAATCGACGTCGTAAACTACGTATGAAACGACGTCGTAAACTGCGTATGAAACGACGTCGTAAACTACTTATGGAACGATGTCGTAAACTACGTTTGGATCGACGTCGGAAACTACGTATGAAACGACGTCGGAACCTATATCGTTTACTATCCCAATTTCCGACGTAGTTCCCTACGTCGTTTCTTACGTAGTTTCCGACGTCGTTACACACGTAGTATACGACATCGGTTTATATGTAGTTTACGACGTCGTTTCCGAGGTCGGAATTTTCAATAGGGCGGCGCTTGGATGAAGGAGAAAGGCCCGCAATGGTACTCCAATGGTTTAAAAAGATTGTCCCTACGCTACCAAAAATGTTTGGATCGGACTGGTGATTATGTTCAAACATGATTATAACCCTAAAATTTGTAAATAATTTTTTTTTCTAATTTTTCCATCCAATTTCGAATTTTCGGAGCACCTTTAAACTTATGTTTGAACTGACCCTCGTATAAGCATTTATGAGCTAAGAGGAATCAGTTGGGATCACTTTTTGCATTTTTGATCGGTTCGAGTCACGGATTTTCGAGCTAAGCTCGAGGGTGGCCCGACACGACCTGAAATGAAGTCATTTTGCATTGGTATGTACCTAATTAGATTTAAATAAAACACAGATATATTTCTTTCACTGAATAAGAGCATAATCTTGTTTCCCCATATATTGCAATTGAATTAATTATTTTTAACTTTTATAAAGAACTTCTTGACCTAAATATTTTTTGCCATAATAAAAGTATATATTTAGAATATCTAAGCTGATGTTAGTAATTTTCAGTGACGTGGAAACTTATCAGTTGAATTTAACGTTTCCTATGATGTTTAATCCAGTCACCTGGGATGCCCATCTCTTCCCAGTATATTTTGGTGGAAGTGTTATCACTGAAGATCTCACAATCCTAACTGTTCCTTCTGTGCAACTTGCATATTTTCTTCTTGCAGGCACCAAACGTCAGGATGCAATGTGAGTACACACATGAAACATAGTTAATTCATTTTATAAAAAAATATATTTGAAAAGTCGGTTGTGATATAATAACTTGTTTTTATGTGCAAATCCTAGCTGCTAAGCTATACCATACAAAAATTAAACCAAAGAGGTCGGGAAGCGCCCTCAACGTAGGGTTTTGTAGGCTAAAGAATTCGAGAGTCATACAAAACCATGAAACACAAAATATCCTCATTTTCTTATTCTTCAACTACTGATATAAAAAAGAAGAATATGGCATAGCAATTTTTTATCGCAATTCTACATACTAAGAGCTTCAATTTGAGCCATCCCCGAGGAAAATGGGACAAAAAAATCTTCCAGCAAAGGGTCTTAGAAACCAAATTTCCTCATTTTTCTTAGTTTTCAAACACTGACTAAAAAACTATAATTGATAAGTGGAATAAACTATTTCTCCCCGAGTATGCTATGGCTGGGTTTGACATCCATGCCAACTTTCATACCTCTAGCACAAATCTTGTAGTAGCTAGGAGTGCGATAAACGACAGACGGACTGACATCCGACTATCGTTATAAGTTTTTCCGGCGTAGCCTACGAACCGCTAAAAAATTGGAAAGATATAAGCTTCCATGTTTATGTTTTTTCGCTTCACTTTGATCCACGTATTGGAAACTGTTCAGACTCTAGACAGTCTAGACTCTACAGGGTGTCCCAGACTCAAGTGTCCGGACTTATATAGCTGTATAAAAATAAAAATAAATAAATCGAAAATTCCTTTTCCAAAAATCAGTTGAAGGTTTAGTTTTTGAGTTGTTAAATATTTAAGCTGAACCAATTAGGAGCGCGGTATAGACAGTCGTGCGTGCGGGAGCGTGAGTCTAACGCAGTGTATTGAAGCGAGCGCCGAGGTGGGGTTAACGAGGGGAGAACAGCAGTCAGTGGACCAAACTCTCGCTCACGTACGCACGATTGTTTATACCGCGCTTATGATTGGTCCAGCTTAAATGTTTAATAACTCAAAAACTAAAACTTCAACTGATTTTTGGAAAAGGAATTTTCGATTTATTTTTTTAATTTTTATACAGCCATATAAGTCCGGACACTTGAGTCTGGGACACCCTGTATAGTACATCCTGTAGAACTAAAATAATATATAAGTGAAGTTTGCAAGGTTTACAAACGTAAATATAAAATTGTTGAATTTCCTTTTACTCATTATTACTTCCGTTCTCTAACAACAAAACAAAATTTTTATTTAAAAAAATTACATTCCAACGGCCAAACCACGCTGAAAAAACCAGTTCTCGTCAGATCACTGAAGTTCACTGAAGTTCAGATCACTGTAGTTATTTACTACAAGAAACTATCCACCTAGAAACACTACCCAAATCGGGTAGTGTCACGGCTACCCTGAAAGGAAAATGGCTTAATGGTATACTACTACATTCCCGTTTATAAACGTTGAAAACTTCAGTTGCATAACAAAATATTTTCCACAGTATGCACAAATTTTAATTTATCTTTTCTTTGTGTTTCGTTAGGGGTTCCTTGTGGGAAGAAACTTTCCTTGACGTTGTAGGCAAGGCAGATAATGACGGGGTTTTTAAGCACATAAGTGTCGCGAGATTCGCTTCTAGATCTCTGGAACTAGAATTGGAAGCAAACACAAAGACTGTGGTGCCTTACTTCACAAGTTCCTTTCTATTTATGGGAATTTTTTCCATAATAACCTGCATGATGGCTGATTGGGTTCGTAGCAAACCCTGGCTTGGGCTTTTGGGTAACATCTCAGCTATTGTGGCGACCGTTTCTGCCTTCGGCTTTTGTATCTACCTGGGGGTGGATTTCATCGGGCTCAATCTGGCCGCTCCATTCCTAATGATAGGTAAGTGATGGATATTTTTTTAGTCAAAGATTAAGTCGAGAAAAAGTGCGTTATTCCAGAAGTGATTCAACATTAGGGTGGTTCACAAAAAGCTTGGTTTTATTGTTCGGCGGCCGTATCGCGACAATTTGTTTCTCTGGGTGAGATAATACACTCCTAATTTTTTCAGATTAAAAAAAAAAATTTTAGAGGTTGCGAGCATCAAATTCACGTAAAAACTGAGATTTCCGTAGTTTTTGATTTTTTTTTAAATATACATATTTGTTTTAGAGAAATATGTTATGAATAAAAATTGTAGCTAATACAAAATACAAAACTTTGACTTTGTGTCCGATTGAAAAAAAATTACTTGGCGCCGGTAAAAGGCATAAAAAGTACGATTACTTATAAAGAGATGAATATAAGGGCATAATATTGTACCCCCACACATTTTTTGTAAGGACTGCCAAAATTCTGAGATGTTCTCCACACAATAGGGAAAAAATATATAATAGATGTGATATGAAAAACTTAAAACCGGGGAACCAGAAAAATAAAAAAATAAATATTTAACAAGGCTTTTAATGAGTTTTCCATCAATGAAATTTTATAAAATAGTAACATACATCAATAGGGAGAAGAGAGAATAACAGATTACTTATTTTATATGAAATCATATTTTTAATATTTTCTTATATTCACTGTTAGAAAAATCTGTATTAAATTTAATACACACACACACACACACACACACATATATATATATATATTGTCATTTGCATACACGGGAGTGGAAATATAATATACCCAGTAAAAAAAGTTGAATAGATATAACGCGAAAACGAATTCAGGTTAGGTTTGATGAATTCGATTTGCTGCCACAATCGAATTGGACCTTTAAATTCAATTCTGCAATGCATTAGGCTCTATTCGGCCGAGTTTATTTTATGAAATGAAGGGAAATTATAAGTTTTTCAGGGTATTAATATATTAATTGTTTCCAATTACAGAAAAAAAAAACTTTTCAACTTTATTTTGTAAATTTTTAAACATTTTTAAATCGTAAAAAACTTCAACACCAACTGTCGGCAATGAAGTAACCAGTAACCCACCGCGTACATCGCCCTGCACCTCGCAGAATTGAGTCTGTCAAATCATATGTATTGCCGAATTGGAGTCAAAGTTTGGTTATTATCACTCCGTTCAGTTGAATAAATAATATCGCTCGCCCAAACCCCACAAATGTATTTGGGCAACTTTATTTTTTATAATTATACTCATTGCTAACCTGAAAAGCTTATAATTTCCCTTCATTTCATAAAATAAACTAGGCCGAATAGAGCCTAATGCATTGTAGAATTGAATTTAAAGGTCCAATTCGATTGTGACAGCAAATCGAGTTCACCAAACCTAACCTGAATTCGTTTTCGCGTTATATCTGTTCAACTTTTTTTACTGGGTACATTAAAATATGAATAGCTGTACACTTTATATTAAATATAGTATACAGGTCGGTATAGCAGAGTGCTTTAAATCTTATCAAATATTCGCAATTGAAGTAATAATCGAGAATTCGTCGATTGAATTGCTTTTTATGATTAAAGTGCAACGTACATGTGGAAGTCTTCCCAAAATTTGCCCTGAATAGTAGAAATTTAATGTGAGTACAGTTGATTGTAGGTTAGGTCTGCCATTTATTTACGTAATTGAACTGTTCGACTTAAAATCCAATTTTATTCTTGATTAATTGAAAGAAGGTATCATGTTTTATTATTAAGAATCGAAAATTACTGCTAATCTTATTTTTATTTTGTGTAAAATGGAATTATCTGAGCGATTGTCATGAATGTATACGAGATTTAATAACACGTACCTAAATAGCGATTTCATATGCTTGAGATGTTTATTTTAATATACATTGGTATTTTAAATTTAATACCATTTTTAGCAGTATTCACAACAAATATACAGCTCATCATTTATTTATATTTTCTTATATTCACAACAAATATACAGTGGAACATTTTTAAAAAATTTCGTAAGGATAAATGTTTTATTTTCTTATACAATGAAAAATATCGCTATTGCGTTTGTGCTTCGCAAGATCACAGATGCGTAAATCACTTTACTCGAAGTTCTTTCATTATCGTTGACTGTATTACATAATATGGTAAATTGTAACATTAATAAATTACTTTTACTCTGACAGCAATAATAATTAATTTAAAACACTTGACAAGTGCATGCTTCGTTTAAACCATATGAGTGACTAATATTGCACAGTTCATCTGTATATTTATTGCGAATATAAAAAAATATAGATAAATGATATACTGTATATTCGTTGTGAATATAAGAATATATTAAACATATGATTTCATATAAAATGAGTAGTCTGTTATTCTCTCTTCCTCATATTGATGTATTTTACTATTTTATAAAATTTCATTATAGAAGAACCCATTAAAAGCCTTGTTAAATTGTTTTTTTTATTGTTTTATTTTTCTGGTGCCCCGGTTTTTAATTTTTCGTCTCATATCTATTAAATATTTTTTCCCTATTGTGTGAGGAAGATGTCAGAATTTTGGCAATCCTTACAAAAAATTTTTAGGGGGTATAATTATGCGCTTATATTGATCTCTTTCTAAGAAATCGTACTTTTTATGTCTTTTACCGGCGCCAAGTTATTTTTTTTTTCAATCGGACACAAAGTGAAAGTTTTGTCCTTTGTATTAGCTACAATTTTTATTCATAAGATATTTCTCTAAAACAAATATGTATATTTAAAAAAAAATCAAAAGCTACGAAAATCGTAATTTTTACTTAAATTTGATGCTCGCAACCTCTAAAATTTTGGTTAAAAATCTGAAAAAATTCTGAGTTTATTATCTCACCCAGAGAAACAAACTGTCGCGATACGGCCGCCGATTCGCCGAAAAATAAAAACAAGTTTTTTGTGAACCACCCTAGTTAACATAGTATGATGCTTCTTAATGTAATATTTTGTAATATATACAACAATATAAACTTTAAGTTAATGGGTTTAAAAGAGATTTCAAATGCGATTTCAATACCTTTATGGATTATCAATATTATGGGGGATTTTCGCTCGGATTTTCGGCTATTTTTAAAAATCGAAGTACTCAGGGTGAAAATACAAAATATTGATGAAGCAAGTGCAATGTACGTGAACAAAAGTGTGCCAATTTTAATAAACAATGAGATGAAAAGTTTATAATTAAAACTGTTCAAGTTAGTTATTGCTCTCGGTGACTGTTATGCAACTCATACATAAATATGACTCCGCATCCATAGTAATTTACAAAGAAAGTTGTAAACAGTCTAACGTAGACTGTCAAACAATTTTACGGGCTTTCTCCACATTTCATAAAATGTAATAAATTGTGTCCTAATGGCTCATGCTGATCTTGGACACGAAAAAGTAGTGGCATTGATTTTTCACTTCTAGAGAGTTAACCAAAGCGAATCAAGATCTTAATTAATTTTAGTTGCTGTTATTTACATATTTTCCATTTGATGGTATTTCAGAATCTTTAGATATTCTACTGAATGTACAATAGAACAGAACTCAATATCATAAATATATTCTGGTTACGTGTGTTTTACTTAATTATGCCAAGGAATTTTTTCTGCGTATATTAAATGGGAGGAAATAGATCTTTACAAAATTCTATTTCTGAAAATCTTTTGCATTTTGTCCTTCTGTCTTGTGTAATCAAATTTCCTTAATGAAAACTGCATACTCTATCAAGGATTAAACCCCAAAAAGGGCTCTGTGGTTGTAATAGATTAGAAAGTTATATCAGCTGAAGAATATACAGTGTTTCATGGCTTTTGTTTCTCGCATTGCGATGAGCCGAATACGGGTTAAACGTATTCGTGACGCTGAGTTGATGCTTTAAGAATAATAAAACGAGTTGCTTAAATGTCTTGAACAAGTAGTACTTAGGCTAAGTTGTATCAAGGCTATTTTAGGTCGTGTGTTGATAAAAAAAAAAATATTTTAAGGAGGCTCTACAACATAATTAAAACACAGACAGCTCAGAATAACATTGAGTAGTTACTGAGGGGGAATTCTCTCGCGTATTACATCCTAAAGTACACGCGTAAACGCGTCATGACGCGTAATAGTTGCATAATAGTGCGTTATAGTCGCGTAATAGCGAGTAGCATTTTCCTTTACGCTGTAATTTTGTTGCATTTTTCGCATTGTCGGTTCTCCGTACTGTACCCCTTTTATAGTTCTTGACACCTTCGTGTCGCGGTGAATATCAGGAATTTATTGTAGCAATTTTTTTAAATGGAATATAATTAAATTTCTAAGAGATCTGTGGAGTGGGATTTTTTTTATTATATCTATTTTCATATTCATTTATTTATCCCAACGTGTGGCATTAAGGGCAATTTTGCAGTCTTTTTGTCTTCGGGTTTAAAAATAATCGATTAAATGGAAATTATTTGAATCGGAAAATTTAAGAATGCAGATTCACGCGAATTTCAGTCAATTGGTTTGTGAAAATTTGAATCGGTCTCATAATTTTAATCACTTCAATCAGTCATTATAGCCAGCACCAATTGGGGAAAATCTCCTTAAATTATTTTTAAGCTCTTTTAATTGGAACGACATTTACCGGCTAAACCATATTTCACGAAAAATTCATAATTTCGTTATATTAAAAAATTTAAAGAAATTTAAATCAAGGAATATCAACTGATATTTTATTGATATAAATTTCTTAATAATACAGAATTTTGTTGTAAAATATGTGGAACTCAACCGGAAGATGTCATATTGAGTTAAAGAGCTCAAAAATAATTCAACGAGATTTGCCTGAATTGCTGGTGGCTATGCTGGCCGATTGAAATGATTAAAGTTATGAGATCGATTACAATTTTCACAGACAGATTTAAGGCAATGCGCGGTAATCTGCATTCTTAAATGTTTCGAATCAAATAATTCCCATTCAATAGATTCCTTTTTCCTACGAAGCAGCTTGCAAATATCAGGAAATAATTATTGTTATCAACAATTACTATACAAAATTCATAGATTTTCAATTTCCTGCAAATCTGACCCCTTTTTGTTGTTTGATCACTTGATATGCAATTTGTTTGCATCAATATAGTTATAAGTGATTTAATCTCGAGTTTCTTCTAACTATTTATTATTGGCAACAATACCGATTGTTAAGAAAATAAAAAAACTTGAATAAATAAATAATAAAATTTCAACAGTTCTTCCCCCTGGTCTTGATATTGATCTATTCCATTGTTTCAGTTAATTCTATTGCTGGGATAATCTTCAATAGCACCGTAGAATCCGCGTAATGATTGTGTGGTAACGCGGAATAATGCGTAATAATTCATAATATGTGTAATAAATGTAATAATGATGTATTACCGTAAATGGCGTAATAGGGATTACGCCGTACGGGTTTTTGACGAATGAATTCGCCCTCTACAAGTCTACAGTTACTTATTCATAGTGAAAATCACAAAAGTATATGCAAAATTATTACTTGCAACACTCAGAAAAATGTTTGTTTGAATCAAAGAACAAAATTTGTTTGAATTCATATCATTGAAAGAAACAAATTTTTTGTTTCAATTAAAAAAAGGTTTATTTAATTTTAAGAAATGGAAAATATTTGCCTCATTGATTGAAACAAATAATTTGTTCAGTAAAATTTGTTTGATTCAAACAAAAAATTCAATTTTATTAAACAATGCATTTGTTTAAAATTTGTTTATTTGAATTCATAAAAATATTTATTTGATTCAAACAAAAAATATAATGCAAAGCAGTGCTATAAAGTGCCGCTCGGCGTGCTAAGGCGCTGCCGCCCGGGAGGTTTCCCTGCGGTACTAACCTAACATCTAAATTGATTGATCTTTTGATTGATTTGAATGCATTGTTCTTTTTTTTCAGTGTTGTGTGATTCTAACGGTTCTGATTCACTGGAAAAGTTAAAATTAAATGAAAAATGGACGCAATATTTTTAGTGTTGGAACTACTTGATTTTGGAGCTTTACCTTGGATATAATTGAAGATTTCGGAGGTGAATAAGTCTTTTTCATTTCTAACCTCCTTTCTTTATAAAGATGATTTATGAAATCGATAATGTTTTTTATCAATTGTAATTATCACAGTAAACTTAAAAGCAGGAACACTTATATATCTGTTCAATTTAATTGTCTAACTCTGGATCAGTTCTAATTATTCTATTTTATGATTTTTTAATTCAGAAATGAGAAGCACAATTAAAAATTAAACAGAAGTAAACATTCGGATTGAGTAAATGTTCCTGCTTTTACGCGTATAACTATAATTATGATTAACAAAAAACATATTATCGACGTTATTCATTATTTTTATAAAGAATGCTCAATTTTGAGGTTAAGTGGAAAAAAAAGATTTACTTCACTTGAAAAAAATCTATAATTAATTTAAAAAATATATATTTTTAATGTAAACAAGAAGAAACTTGAGAGAACTTGTTTGATTCAAACAAAATTTGTTTGATTTAAACAAACATTTTTCTCAGTGAAGTCGTCTAAAAATATTCTAAAGATGTTTAAACAAACTCTTTCTTTTCTGTCTTGTAGGAAACAGGATCTTCGTTCAAATCAAGGAACAAGTATGTTGTAAATTTAAAATGTGCCGGTTTATTCGTTGCTTTCTAATTTATGCATTCACTTCTTTTTAGGTTCTGGTTTCGGATATTTTGCATAAATTAATTTCAATTTACAGATTCGCTTTTTAGAACGAATGAAGCATTTACTTTTGCTTTTTATAACTGAGTCAAACATCTCAACCTCTTTTTTATTATAGAAATACATTTTTTAATGTCAGTGCAATTTTCAAATATTAAAAGAACGAATTATTATTATACAATGGACTAATAAGATATTAGTTCGCTTATCACGGTATGATATTATTATAAGCGAATCCATTTCAAATCATGCAAGGTCGGCGGTTGACATGTTCAGAAATAGCTTGCCTATGAAATATGTTTTTGTACGTGTCAAATAAGTAGACACGTATTTTTTTAAATTAACGTAGCGATATTTCTACATTTTTTTACTATAATTCAAAAATTTTAAAGGTACAATGAGTTCTTTAAAAAATTGTACTAATTCAGTTTCTTGCACTCTTTTAAAATCCACAAAAAATTATAAATTATAGAAAATGGTAACACTATTTTTGATTTTTGAAAAAAACAAATTTTTGTGTTAAAAAACCCTGCCTTTTTAAGGTAAATAACAGCAAGCCGCGCCGGCTCTGCGGCCGCGGTTAGGCCGCTTCAGGGGGCAGGTTAGAACACGACTGATTGCGAAATTTGATGAATACAAACACACATTCAACTTCATATATATATATATATATATATATATATATATATATATTACGAACTTGGGTCGCTTCGTGTCCTTAAGATACACGAGGGTTTCGCCAGCCTGTCATTGTGATTTCGTCGTTGCCTATGACCACCTATCTCACGGTTGTGAGACGTGGCCGTGGGTGTGATTTACCGCGGTGCGACTGGGGGCGATTGACATTTTTTGGATGGCAGTTGCTCTTAGTGGGACCCTGCGGTGATTGTTTAACTTTTTTTTGAATTATATATATATATACAGGGTGTTTTTTTTAACTTGAGACAATGAAATATCTCAAAAAATACGCATCCTACGGAAAAAATGTCTGGAATAAAAACTTTTTTTTTCGAGGGGAAAAAAAGTTTTGCTAAAATTTACCCCACCCCCACAGGAGGCAGGGGTGGGGGTAACTTTGTAATTTCAAATGGCAACCCCAATTTTTTATCACAGATTCAGATTCTCCTTTATGAAATACGTAAGTTTTATTCGGAAAATTTGTTTCGATTCGTAATAGATGGCGCTGCAATTGCGAAAAATGAAATTGTTGACACTACTTTTAGCTCTACCCAGGAATAACGACGCGGACGTAGTAGTTGTCTATTCCCTTCGGGGTGCTTAATTTCGGTGAGTCCCCTTGCCTCTCACCATCCATCGGGGTGCTTGAACTTTTGGCAACGGGACAGTAAAAGTGATAAAACTGTCGAAAACCATTCCCGAATGCAGTTGGTTGACGACAGTCGATTTAGGATGTAGACATTACATATCATCGAGTCTCCACTGTCTACAATCCTCGACGTCATTCCGGCCGAGCGATAACCGCGTCTGTTCGTGCTTAACGTTTATTCATTAGGAAGGTTGATTGTGTTCATTTGATTTGGGTGTGTTGGTTGCTTTCGTTTGGGTTATTGTTGTTGGTCACGTTCGTTTGAGTTGGTTTGGGTGTCGTTGTATTTCCTCATTACCTTACTTCATTACTTTTACAATGGAAATTCTATCTCAGCAACAGAAGATTGAAATGATTCTCATTTATGGAGAAAGTGGCAGGAATATCAATGATGCTCTCACGCTTTATGCTCAACGCTTTCCAGAAAGTGTTCCTTCACGCGCTTATTTTTACCGGGTTGTCCGAAACTTCATCACTGACGGAAGTGTACAACCGAAAAAAAGGAAGCGTCAAGTAACAGTTACTGGAGTTGATAATGAAATTGCAATTTTAGCTGCAGTCACTCATGACCCTCATGTTAGTACTCGACAACTAAGCCGCGATTCCGGAATGTCTCTATCCAGTGTTTGGAAGGTATTAAAACGTAATAATTATCATCCGTATCATATTTCACTGCATCAAGAACTTCATGGCAATGATTTTCAGAACCGAGTGACATTTTGTCAATGGGCGGTTCAGCAGATACAAGGAAACCCGAATTCCTTTTTTCTAGTACTCTTCACAGACGAGTCGTCTTTCACAAACCACGGTAACGTTAATCGGCACAACATGCATTATTGGAGTGTAGAAAATCCACATTGGTTGCGTGAATTTGAGCATCAGCGTCCATGGTCCGTGAACGTTTGGTGTGGAATAATTGGAGATCAACTTATCGGTCCGTATTTTATTGATGGAAATTTGAACGGTGAAAAATATCGTAACTTTATAGAAAATCAACTTCCAATATTGCTGGAAGACCTAAGCTTGGAAGCTTGGAAGCTTGGACCTATGTTGTGCGACACAACATGTTGTTTCAACATGACGGTTGTCCAGCACATTATGCGGCAATCGCGAGGGAAGTACTCAATCGCGAATTCAATGGACGATGGATCGGTAGAGGACGTCCAGTAAATTGGCCTGCCAGATCGCCAGATCTTACGGCGCCGGATTTCTATTTGTGGGGTTATCTAAAGAATCGCGTGTATCAAGAAGTGCCCACAACTCGTGATAACATGATCGAGCGAATCAGGTCTGCTTGTGCACAAATATCACCAGGCACAATTCGCAGTTGTGTGGAATCTTTCAAAGCTCGGATTAACAAGTGCATCGAAGTGCGAGGACACCATTTTGAGCACTTATTGTAAAATAATTAATCGAAATCAAGCATCCCTGTGGTGAGAGGCAAGGGGACTCACCGAAATCAAGCACCCCGATGGATGGTGAGAGGCAAAGGGAATCACCGAAATTAAGCACCCCGAAGGGAATAGACAAATACTACGTCCGCGTCGTTATTCCTGGGTAGAGCTAAAAGTAGTGTCAACAATTTCATTTTTTCCAATTGCAGCGCCATCTATCGCGAAACGAAACAAATTTTCCGAATAAAACTTACGTATTTCATAAAGGAGAATCTGAATCTGTGATAAAAAATTGGGGTTGCCATTTGAAATTACAAAGTTACCCCCACCCCTGCCTCCTTTGGGGGTGGGGGTGGGGTAAATTTTAGCAAATCTTTTTTCCCCCTCGAAAATAAAAAGTTTTCATTCCAGACATCTTTTCCGTAGGATGCGTATTTTTTGAGATATTTCGTTGTCTCAAGTTAAAAAAACAATCTGTATATTTGTGAGCTCGGAATACTCTTACGACCTGTCCGGAAGCCCAAAGAATATATGTGCAAAATTTGGTGCCGATTGGTCAAAAACTGTGGATTTGCATAAGCATCATACTTTTTAGGCCACTTGATTTTATATATTAGATATATATTTTTGTTCGGTTTCGGTTCCTCTGGAATCGAACCGAAGGGCCAAATGACAAAGCCACCAGACGCGTCCTTGGGTGGCGGATATAGGGTCCCTGTACCTAGGGTTTCTGCTAAATATGGTTACAATAATTAATAAACAGTCGCGGACAATTGTCCAGGGGTGGTTCCGAAGGAGTTAACCCCCAAGCGTAGGCGTAACCACCGTGCCGAAAGCTGAATGGCACCTGGGTAAGGTGTCTCAAACGGTGACTCTGGGATACCGGGCGACCTCTCAGAGTATGCAGCCTTATCCTTGCATACGGGGCTCCACAAAGATGGACGAACCCTTTTTCCTAGCTGATCGTGGGAATAACAGTGATAACGCCAAACATAGTTGTAGTAAGTATGGTTCAAAACAATCGAACGCGCAGGGTTCCCGACTGGAGTTATACGATACCAGTATAGTCCCTAAACAAGAAGGTTACATGGCACGACAGCATTCTCTGTGGTGCGTGAAACACCCAGAGCTCTCGCACTTTTCGCATCAGCGTCTGCGAAACCGTGCCGAGGAACTCCGGAAAAGGGGTTATGTAAGCGGAGAGAGAGGGAGGGAGGGGAGTGGGGAGAGAGAGAGCGAGGTGACACTGCGACCAATCGCGGGCAGTTATCCAATAGGGGAAGAGCGATGCTTCAGGAACCGGAGAAACATCAAAATCCAGGTTTCTCTCAAGCCCAAAGATCCAGCTGAACTTGATGACGAGCTTCGTGGAGATTTTTCGAAAGAGTCCGATCTCTGGACCATCAATTGTAGTGTGTATAATGCAGCGAGAACTTTGGCGGATGCAAACCGTAAAACAAAACCAACGGCTGATCATAAGACCAAAATACGAATGCATCAACTTAGCACCAAGATATGTTGGGCAAGACAATACGCGTCCCGCATTCAGCAACATCTGGCAGGAATTTCACTGCCAAGGTTCGGCAGTTCGCGCGCGAACTGCGGATCCTTCATCACACACTCAACAAGTCAAAGCTGCTGACCATCAAGTAGCATATTGTTGACAGATTACGGGTAATATCTGACGCTAGGAGAAATGTAGAGCGGAGGGAGAGGTGGGTCAACGAATATGAATAGTGATTATACTTTACGGAAGGAATTAAATTTACATCAAGATTCGTCCTCGCCTCACAGCATTAAACAGGATTAACTGGTCTTTAGTTTCTACCCACTTCAACAAAATTAAAATGTATTCATTCATTGACAGAAATCATCATAGGATTAAACAGTACTAAAATGAGACGAAAATAGTTGAGGTTCATATAAATTAAAACACGAACGGCAGAAAACGACATTCATTTGGATTCAAGACGTTGCGAATTTGACCATATTTGAAATGATTTCAATCTATTTCAATACACTTGTTCCTACCGGGTGGTATTTCCGAGGAGCCTGAGCTATTCAACAAAAAGCGCTATACGACACCTGGGCGCTGGAGAGACCCACCAATACCTGGCCTGTCACAGAGGCGCATTTAGGACGTAACATCTATAAAGAATGCCCTCCGATGCAGATACAAACGTCTAATTCGGCAGATTTGGTTTTTCGAACTATCGGCTAGGAACAAAGTATCTGCAGCGAACATGCTTGTCGTCCCAGTACTATTCTATTTATTTGGAGTGGCTCCATTGTCGAAGTACGAGCTCAGAACCTTCGACAACGGGTTACAAAAAGCTATGCACATGAACAAAAGCTTGCAGCTTAAGTCTGTCGTTCCGCGACATTACATCTAACGCCGTTAAGGTGGTCGCGGAATACTAAATCTTGAATGTCTTCATGACAGGATTATTCTAGGTACAGCGCATATAGTCGCAAATGGACGAGACCCTGTTCCTAAAACGGTCAGGAAATACGACGAAGTGGGCAATGGAGCTTTTCTGTACAAAGTAGCGGAGGAGGCTGCTGAAACACTTGGCCTCCTTGACTTCTATATCAGGGATGAACAAAATGCATCAAACATTATTCATCTCGAGTACTCACACCTGAAGTCCAGGATCAAGAAAGCATAGGAGAAAAAATTCCGCGAACAGCTCGACAAGAGTATGCACGACATCTTCCGCAGAAATGTGAAAGATCATTCAATGGCGTTTGAGCTAACGTATGCTTTCCTTAAATCACCCGGATTGAAGTCGGGCACGGAGAGTTTCATTTTGTCGTGCCAAGACGGTGTCATTTCCACTATAGCATACCGTCGCCACATTTTGATCCAAGACATTCTCGATTATAGCTGCAGAGCGTGTCATGCACACCCCTAGCAGCTGGGACACATACTATTTGCATGTTAAACCCACGCGGGAACGATGTACATCCAAAGGCACAATGCGACACTAAGAGTGCTTTAATACCATCTCTGTCACTTTTACTGTATTAGCTTTGATGCCACTCCGCTAAGCGCTCCTAGGGAAATAGACAACATATTTTATTATAATTTAACATATTTGAAACATGTTTCCAAACATTTTTTGTTAAATAGTTATTGATAAATACGTGAGTTAAAAGCAAAGAAATTCTCAAGTGAGTGATAGGACTTCTTTTTTGCATGAAATTTAAATATTGGTATTTACCAAAAATATTGGTGGTTACATACCATTTTCTTCAATTCTACAAAAGCAGTTTCAATTAATTTTCTTTTCCCCACTGGTGAATTTTGAAATTTCATCTTTCTTAATCTTCCTTTCATAATTAACGGTTTCCCGCATATCAGATCAGAAATGTACCTGTAATTAAAATGATTGCAAATAAAGTTTTGCCAACTTAAATATAACTTAAATATCGCCAACGGCGATACCACTCTGGAAACACCAGTTCTCGTAAGATCACTGAAGTTAAGCATTGTTGGGCGCGGTTAGTACTTTGATGGGTGACCGTTCAGGAAATACTGCGTTGCTGTTGGCCCGCCGTGGGTGTGGTGGGCCCACATTGGTAGTAAATATCCACCTAGAAACACTACCCGAATCGGGTAGTGAGGCAATGAACTTTCGAGTTCAAACTGCTAATCAATTTTTTTTTTTTTTTTTTTAAGATATATTATTTAGCTTTAATAATTAAGAGAGTATTTATACCTCACATGCACATTATTTGTCAGTTGCTTTCCAATCTGCTCGAATGATATTCTGGATCCATAATTCTCGAAGTTTGGCATCTCGTGGAGCTGACTAATTGCCGGTGCATCAATTATTATGCTTTCGTTTTTTTCTTCAAAAGTCGTATGCATTAAGAGGATGGCACAACGAAATTTATCAATACTCATATACGTGTCAATTATAAATTTATAATGAAAATAAATGACTGTGTATATTTTCGAGTAAAAATATTGGAAACCAACTCGGCGTCATGCTTTAAAGTTAGAAAAATTTTGCATGTTGTATTTTGCGCGAAAAATGATCACAATTACACTAGTCTACAAATAAAAAAAAATGTGTACATTTAGTGACGCTATATTTTTCCAAGGCCTGCTAAACTTGAAAATCGCATTGAAAACATTTTTTATTGATTGTTTTTCGAAATTTTGTATCTTTATTTTCGTCTAAAACAATACCTTTTTTGATATTTCGGTTCATTGCACCTCAACTACCAAATTGATCGGAGAAAATGGCACTAATATTTGTTGTAGATTTGATGATCTTTACGTTGATACCTCTTGCAACCAGATTGGCCGTTTCTAACTTGAGATACGATTCACAGAGTAAAGTTATCATCGAAATTTTTTTTTTTTAAATTCACTTTTCGAAAACCAATACATAAATTTTTGTTTGTCCGACCCCTCTTGAAACTGAATTCTATTAATTAAGGGGTCATTCTACTATCTCACTTTTGAAAAATCGATTTTTTCTTCTTCAAATTTTTCGATAGGTTATATATTCAGAAATATCTAATCAAAATTTCACACAGAAATTCGGGGTATTTCTATACTTTTGAGAGCTTGGAGGAAAAGCGCGTAGAGAGCTGAGTGCTTGTAAACATCGTAGCGTTGTTTCATTTTGTGCAGTTTCGTTTAGTGAAAATATTAGATATAAAATGAAAAAGATGATCAAATCAGGAGGATTCATTCAAACAAGCAGAAGGAATATTATATGGAGCAGGGATCGCTGATTAAGTGTAAGTAACTTTTTCTTACAATTTTTATGTTCCGAAAACTTTAAACGCGTTTTTCTTGAAACAACGTTGTTTCGCTCTGCGCGCACGATTTCTCAAAAAGTTTTCAAACGATTACTTCCAAATTTTCTACGTTTATTCTTAATATAAATATCTACAGAGTGACGAAGCGGGTTTTAAAATTTTTAATTTTATCATAGTTAAATTAACTAAAAACGTGCAAAAAAACAAGATTTTTGGAAATTTTTTGTTTAAACTGGCACCATTTTGTTATTTTGCAAAATAAAAAAAATCCGCTTCGTCACTCCAGAGCTATGGTTATACTAATGAAGAAAATTTCTGATTTATTCATTTCAGATGATGCTGACTGGAGATATCGTGCGCGCAGTGGACATGCCTTTTTTTTGAGGCACTTTGTTTATTGTTAAATAATACCTAAACTAAATAATAATTCTATGTGAAAAGACTGTTTTTGTAAACATTGAGACAGCCTAAATAAACGCTGAAAATTTTATTCAATTATATACAGTAGTTGTTGAGAAAAAAATTCTGGAATATCACTTTTTTTTGCCGAGATAGTAGAATGACCCCTTAAATACCAAATATTGCTTCACGAATTAATGCGTAACGAATTTCTCATTCAGAAACTTGTTTTTTATCTTTAAATGTCTTCTTGATTTTTTTTCCGCAGTAGTACCCACACTTACCCTAGTATAATAAGAAATCAAAGTACATACATTGTGCTGCAGAATTATAATTATAATTAGAAACTGAAAATAAGTATATATGTAGAAACGGCAAAATTCTAGGTCTAAGCATATTAATACTACTTGTTATATTATGGTGACATTATGGTGATCGACCCCCCCCCCATTCATTAGTTTGCCGGAAAAATAAATTCCCTATTTTTTATTTTCAAAACAGTAACTTAAAGTTAAGTCACTTTTTAAGGTATGTTCAAGGAATAATTTCCAACAAAAAACCTTTCATTTTGACCTCCCCCCCCAACCCTTTGTATTGTGCTCGAAAATTGCCCAAAAAAATTTCAAATAGCGGTATTGTGTCAAATGTATGCTAATCATGAAATGTTACTATTTATTGGGATAAATAATATCGGGGTGCCTAGGCTTACCAAAAATATTTTCGCTACGCTCAATGAATTTCGGTGAACCTAAATAGTTGCTCTTTTCCAGCTCCCTTTGGCTCACCGAAAATATTTTTGTTGTACCCTCGCCGAATTTCGGTGAACCTAGACACGGCCAAATAATATAGTTGATGATTGTCAAAAGTAATATTTTTGGTTTAAGGTATTATACGGATAACATTATTTTTTGAGGATTTTTTTCAAATTGGGACAGTAGATTTATTAGAGTGTTATCTAAAGTGTGTTGCAATTAGAAAAGGACTGACCATTTCGGAATTAAATGAGTAAAATAAAAAATCGCAACTTATGCACATAAGGCCTATCCCAAGGTATTGAAATTGCAACATATTTTAGCATGACGCCTGAACGTTTCTGACAATTTTTTTTCAAAAACTGAGACATGATAGAAGGGCACAATACAGAGATTCTATGAAAATTGTATAATTTTTTTCCATTTTGTTTATGAAGTAAAGCCCTGAAAGTATGAATGAACAGAAAGGTCCGATAGGTTAGACTCTTTCACACGCAATCAGTTGATCGACGTGAAGTTGGTCTTCAATGGGCGTGTGTGATCTTCGTATGGATAGCTCTTTGTATGAATTTATCCGTATAATACCTTAACATATTTTGCAATTGTTTGAACTGTTTCTATTTTCATAATTTTTCCATTGAATCGTGAAAATGTAGTATTTTATGGAATTATTGACAGACTTAACGAATGTTAAAAGTAATATTTTTTCTTTAATATATTTGGGAATTATTTAAACAAGTTTCATTAGTTTAAATAATTTTTTCCTCTGTTAATCGTGCGAATTTATTATTTTCTGTTATTAATGACACAGTTAATGAGTTTTTAGTGCGATATTTTTTGTGAAAGACAATTTTTAGTTATTAAACAAAATTAATATATACTAATGGGCCCAAGTGGAGAACCATACATAACAATTTTGTGAGGCTCTTCACTTGGGGTGATCGCTAGAGAGATTGATCAGCAACCTGGGTCGGAGCAGTGTTGCGGAATAAACGTGTCATTTAAATAAATAACACGAGAATTCCAGATCAATCTAAAATATCTATACCTAACACTTATATACCTATCTACCTCATACCTATATACCTACATACCCTATACCTATATACCCATATACACACTACTATTTTCCAACCGAGCAAGTCACGCCTACCCCGAAAGGGAAATGGCTTAATGGTATAATAATAATAATAATAATAATAATAATAATAATAATAATAATAATAATGGTAGCTCTAAGAAAGCATCCAGAGGCGACAGTTGTCACCTCCAACACTCACGGCCGCTGTGTAAGGATAACAGCGGTGAAGACAAACTGCAAACTACACCATGCTCCTAATTTTGTACCTACAACTTCATCGTAAATGATTTCAAACATCGTACTAAAATAACTTATAACATCCTCATCTCATCAGTCACTTGACTTAGTCCGTGGCTATGACGAAAAACCGGGTTCACCCGAGAAAAAGTTTGAATAATAATAATAATAATAATATCACTTGCTCCTTCCTATCGATCTGAAAAAATAACTATCAATTACTTAAGTGTGAAAATTGTT
>CAKNYM010043393.1:37650-64701 GCA_932195095.1 Andricus curvator
TCTTACGTAAGATTTCGCATCATCTACAAAAATCAGTTTTAAATCTTGCCGCTACCAAGAATCCGGCAACATCAAAATAATGTTTATTTGGCGCCATACAGTGGCGTTTGAGCGCGCCTAGGGCGCGCGACTGTTGGATTTCGCGCTTCGCGCTCGATAATATATTTATCTCGCGCTTCGCGCTCGATTATGTATTCACCTCGCGCTACGCGCTCGGGCGTATTTACATCGCGCTTTACGCTCGGCTCCTCTAGATTTTTGAACTTCGTGTTCGACTTCGATGAAAAGAAAAAGTTTGTTTGCAAATATTATAAAATTATCAAAACCTCTACATATTAAGTGATTGTTAAATTTGTTTTTATTTTAGACTGAAAAGGAACTTTATTTACTCAAGGTTCTATCGACCTTAAGGAACACATTCTCACCCAGACACTTGCGCTTTGCGCTCGATATTTGATTTGAAAATCATTTGAACCGTATGATAGAAACAAAAAAAGTTTGAGCGCACTTACGGCGTGCGATTTGGTAAATACACTGAACGCGCACTTTGTGTTTCGTGTTATATGTTCTTCATATACAAATTACTAAATTTGTATTTGATTTCAAATGAAAAGTAATGATATAATTCAGGCGACAAATTTTATTAGTTAACATTTTATTTTAGCTTGTGCCGTTTATCAAAAAAGTTAATTTTTTCATTTTCAATATATTCTTACCACAAAAATTGATTACGGGTTTGTAAGTCTTTTTTGAATGCACAATTTTTGTTCATTTATATGTTTTCGTACCTTGCATTGTTTTTTCAACCACGCATCCTATCGAAACGTGAGTCACAATAAATTTGTACCTATTCCTTGGATGAACAAATTTTGTTTCGGTCATTTTTTCGTAGCTGGTAATATTCGTCTGAAAATTTGATTTTTCTATTTTCAATGCTGTTTTTTACGAATAAAACAAAAACTACGCGTCATATCAAAAAGTGAATGATAAGAAATTTGTAGATCTTTTTTAGGTGCACAATTTTGGTGAGATGATCTTTTCTGTTATCTTGCATAGTTTGACAGCAAAATGGCTTTTTTGATTTTTCATTAATTTTTTGGGCGATCAAAATTTGAATTTTTTATTTTTCAAAAAATTCAAAAAGTTGTTATGAAAATATTATAGGGTGTTCAGGAATCAACGTTTTTCTCCTCTTGACTTTTTTTCATATCGTGCGTTTTTCGGCTTAAAATGTTCATTTTCGTTTGTTTTTTGGAATTTTGAAAATGCTATAACTCCAGTAATTTTTTTTTTATCACGAAAAGTCATAAGAATATTTTGTTCGTCATTTTGCGTACTACTAACAACCGTACATAGAATTTTCAAATCTTCAAAAAAAGTGGTCTCAAAAATTTTCAAAATGTGCTCACTTTTTGGATTTTCATCCAAAATAGCTGGTTAACGAACTCGTTCTCTATTTTTCGGCCATAAAAAAGTGTGCCAAAGCTCAATCAAATCTGATCATTTTTTCGAAAGTTATCGTGGCTACAGACAGACAGACACCTTCGTAAAAATCGTTTTTTCTAGCTCAGGGGGTCTCAAAATGTGGAGATTTGATGAAAACCGACTATGTCAAATTTTACATAAAACCAATACCTTCTCATTAGAATGAGAATGTAAAAAATTTACTTGATTCAAGAAAATGCGTTTCTTTGGTTTTTTTTCTTTCGACCAAGGAATTGTTCACTTTAGTTAAGTTAATATTGTTTAGATGCAAAAGATTCACGCATTAATTCAAGGAAATGATTTCTTTGCTGACATTTCTTTAATATAAGTAAATATTTCTTCGCATTAAATGCGAAAAATATTAAGTCCAAGAAATGATTTCCTAGAAGGTAGGAACCTAGGTTTATTGAATATGTTTTAGGCGCCTAAAGAACTCCTTCTTTAGTCCAATGAAATCGATTCCTTGAAAGGGATAAATATGTTTTAGAATCAAATAATTCATACATCATTGGAGCAATTAGTTGTTTTTTTTTTGAGTCAAGAAAATATTCACTCAAGATAAATGAATTTTCATTCAATTGAACAAATATTTATTCCATGCTAAGAACTGTCAAAATCATAATAATAAAACAATGATCTAAATTTAAAAAATATTCTTTCACGAAAAATCGATATTCGCTCAGTTGAAAAATAAAATTATTTAACACTATAAGTTGATATAATTGTTGCAACGAAATAATGACTCAAATTGAAGAAATACTTATTCAAGATAAATGAATACTCATTCAGTTAAACAAATATTTATTGCATTCTAACAATTATCATAATCAACATAATAAGAAAATTGTTTGAATGCAAAAAATATTCTTTCAATACAAATGTGTATTCATTAAATGGAAAGAAATATTTATTGCCAGCTAAAAGTTGATATAATAATTACTTAAATTGAAGAAATATTAAGTGAAGATAAATGAATATTCATTCAATTAAATAAATATTTATTGCATTCTAGCAATTATTGTAATCAACACAATGCAAGTATTATTTAAATTTAAACAATATTCTTTTAATATAAAAGTATATTCACTAAACTGAACAAAATATTTATTTAATGCCAGAAGTCGACATAATCATATCGCAATCAAATAATTACTTGAATTGAAGAAATATTCTTTTGAGATAAAGGAATATTACATCCAATTCAACAAATATTTACTGCATTCTAACAATTATCATTTTCAACACAACGCTAACATTATTCAAATGTAAAAAATATTCTTTTAATATAAATGTATATTCATGATACTGAACAAAAATATTTACTCTATGCCAGAAGTCGACATAATCATCGCAATGAAATAATTATTTTTGTTTAAAAAATGTTAAGAAAAAATAAAACGTTCATTCATTCGAATAAAAGAAATCTTCGTTTGAATAAGTAATTTTCTATTAATCAATTTTACAGAAAAAATAATTATCCAATTCCCGACATTTTGTAGCCAACTCTTGTCAATTGGAAATAAGACAACGAGTTGAACTTTGGAAAATCAAATAATAGCCAGTAAGGGACGTTTATCTTGCCCTAAATCTTCATTTTCAATTATGAAGATTTAAGACAATTTTAAAAATTATAAAAAATATTTAAATATAGCTTTTAGTAAAAATTGTTATCACAGAGAATTTAAGTTTGCATTTTAAGTTCAGTTACCAGAAATTAAATCTTTCTCATGAATAAAATTAAATTTAAAAATTACGTTTCGCATCATGAAAATTGTCTCAATAAAGTTACTAAAATATTTGATAACTTATGTAAAAGTTTACAGTTCGCATTATGAAACAACGGTTTCATTTAATTTTCATAATAAAACAATTCCATTTTTTTATTTAAGATAGGGTAAAAAATCAAACATTTCTGCATCAAATATTAATTACTAGGTTGAAATATTGTTGACTACTCTCTCCGAAATATTAGGAAAAAAGTGTAAATAATAACATTTTCTTGGGTTTATATACCCTCCAATATAATCGATTTTTTTTACAAAACTGTGCTTTTTTTTCTTTTATTCTGCCAAGATCTGAACTTTAAACCAATAATTTGAAATTGTGAAATCGTTTATAAATTAAGTGTTTAAGTATAAGAAATTTTTGAATGTTTGAAACTTATTTCTCCTAAGTTCAGACTTTTAATTTCAAGGTATTTTCTTTAAAACCAGAATTATTATATTGTATACTTTTTACTCTATAATCTTCATATTGTTTAAATAAACCCGCATTTGAGCAATAACACGTGTTTGCTGATAATATGAGCTTGACCTTAAAAAATGTACCACATCAAAATCACATTATAATTTATAGGGCATTTAATTTGAAGCCCGTCATTATAGTCTACTCTCCCCTAATTATTATACAACATTTCAGTGACAAATGTCACAAAAATATCCCGGCTCAAGTAAGAAAATTAAATATAACTCGGGCCACCAAAAATTTTTGGTCCGGCACTGGTCGTTTCTCACAAGCGGTAAGAATGTTCTTGGTTAGTATATAAGGACCATTTCGACCGATACCCTCAGCGACCGATATTCTGCGTTACACTGAAAAAAATAGTTTTTGGAACCAAGAAAATACATTTACTTGAATCTTATTTCTTAGCATCAAGAAAATATTCTTTAATAATAGTACTTTTTATTTAAACCAGCCACATATCTTTTGTTGATTTAAAGAAATGAATTCTTTGGCTATATTTTCTTGATTCAAACAAATATTTCTTATATTCAAGAAAACCATTTCTTTGATTCCAAAGTTTTAGATTCGTTGATATCTGATTAGTCGTTCGGGGGTCTAGAGAATGCTTATTTTTGCTTACATGGGGTGAGAGGGGGGGGGGGGGGTAAAGTGATCTCAAAAGTGCTTACATAATACTTGAACAGCCCCCTAGCGGTTTGAAAATATTATAATCAGCATCTGCGAATTTTTCCGATTCCAATGATACATGACTTGCCAAGAAACGTTAAAAATTTGAAGAAGTGTAATTGAAGCTCAATATTAACTTAATATTGATTAGTTCTCCAATTTTTAACCTTTATGGACAAATTACATGTCTTTGGAATCGGAAAAATCCGTACTTTCCAAATATATTACTTTCAAATCGGTGATTGCAGGATTATTCATTTTTAACTTTTTAATTTACCGTTGTCCCTTGTAACTCGAGACCTACAATTTGAGAAAGAAACCCAAAGAAAGTGATAAATATTAAACTGGGACCAAAGGACCAATGAGAAGAGAAATGAAGAAACTACATGCAAAAAAAGCGTAAACAAGAAACGACAACCCCCATGCGCGTTGTAGGGCCTTCTCTCAGGGTACAGAGTTATAGAGTGCAGTTCCACCGAACGAGCTTAGGCGGCGTGGCGTCGCTTATACGCGAGTGGCGCGGCCTATCCAGCGGCTTGGGGTGGAGGGGATACATAGGAGTGAGCGAGGTAGCATCAACGGTCTTTTTTCAATCTCTGCATCCCCTCCACCCGTAAGCCACTGGATAGGCCGCGCTACTCACGTATAAGCGACGCCACGCCGCCTAAGCTCGGTCGGTGGAACTGCACTCATTGACTTTAATCTGGCGCAAATCAGACGGTCTAGTCTGAAGCTGGTCAGCACTGTAACACTTTTATCAAATCTACGGCTAGACGGTCTAGCCAGATGCTAGTTAGCGGCTGGTCAGCCGCTATTGAGACACTGCAGTCAGAGGTAAATAAATAAATAGTCTATAGTACACATTTTATAATAAACAAATAGTGAATAATATATAAAAAGTAAATAATAAATAAATGACGGAACAATATTTTATTTTCTTCTGGACGATTCAGAGGCGATTCCAACGTCCCACGTTGGGACGGCTGCTCATCCAAATTCGTGTTATCATCGCACCATGTATGTGGCGCGCTGCGTTACCAGCGCTAGGACAGGCCTACACGGAAAAAAGTAGATAGTTAGATTCACTTTTATGTATTGTTAACTTGAAGTTTACTTTTTCGCATTGTACAAGAAACAATTCAAATAGTTCTTGATACTGAATGAGATAGTGATCTCAAAATATACAAAACCTAAAATCAGCATTACTACTTCAAATTGTAAAAAGATACTAGAACAAGTAGCTTCAATAACTATTTGAAATAGTACATTTGAACATGTAAACTGTATGAATAACTAATTTTCATAGTAAGCAAAGAATTGTGAGTTTGACATTTGCAAGTGAGTTCGATTTGCTTTTTCGCATTGCAATAAGCACTGCGCGAGATTGTTAGTCTTACTATTTGAAATTGTAAGTAAGTTCAGTGGCGCAACTAGAAACGTGTAGATCCCCTCCGCAACATTTTTTAGGCGGTCCGTTTGAAATTAAAAAAGAAGGACGACTTATAACTTACTTATCAGTAAAACGACAGATTTTCGCTTCTCAATCTATAAGACAGACCGCGCACTGACATTTTACAAAATTAAATAAATTATCGGAAACTATTTTATAATGTTTTCTCTTTCATCATAATATTAGTTGAGATAATTATTATAAATGAACATAGTGAATACCTCTACTTTATACTTCAATACTGTTTTTTTGTTTTGTACAACATTTTCAGAATTTAAAAATATTCAGAAGAATTATATATATAAAAAAATACTTTTTTTTACATTATTTCTACTATGGAATTTTCTGCTTATGATATTTTTAATTTCTTATAACACTAAAAATGATTAGGATCGCACTTGATTAAGCCACCTAGGTTCAAATATTATATTATTTGAAAGAATTTTTTTTAGTAGAATAATACATTGTTTTTCGACATATCATTTTTTGAAACAATAATTTAAAAATAATTTGTAATAAAATTTTAGTTCAAATTAATTTCCAATTTTAACGTAGTAATAATTTTTTCAACCTTTTCACATTGATATTTGTAGAAATTACTACCATTTCATGAAAAAAAAATATTTTCTCATTTTTTTCAGATTTTCAACAACAATAAAATCTACTATACTACTGTGATATCGCGATCTTTAATATTACAGGGATCACAGCGTAAAAGGAGCTCAAAAAAGGGGAAATAGGGTGGTTTTCTCACGAAAAAGGGGAAAAGAGGGGAAATATTAAACATTTATTTTCATATGTCGAAAAGAACAAACAACCTTTTCGTAAGAAATGTTACATTTTTAAATAATTTTCAATGATTTTTCAATGATTTCTGCCATTAAAGATTTATTTTTTAAAATTGGATGTACTTAGATCGTTGGAAATCCATCCAGAGTAACATAAAAAAGTCCGGGAATAAATAAAATTAGTTAAATACACAATTTTGATATGTTTAACATCGTTCTCATAAATATTTCTTTCCAAGATTTTTCATTTCATCCTTACTATAATTAATACTTTCAATCTAAATTTAAAACTAAACTCTTCACTGGAGCGAAGTAAAAATGCTAAAATTAATCGAATCGTTTGAGCTGAGGGATAACAATTTCTGGGTCGGCATCCAAAACAAGTGAAGAAACAAATTTTGAAATCGGTTAATATCTTCAGTTCTCTTTCTTAAATTTAGAAATAAAAAATTTTTTTAAGTTAAAAAAAAATTGGCCTTATTTAAACTTTTTTGAAAAAATACAAAAACATGTTTTTTGGGTTGATTTAAACCTGAAATTGAGTCAGCTTGAACCAAAGAAACATGTTATTATTTTTTTATCCATGGGAAACATTTTTTTCGTGGTGTTTATAACGTTCGAAAATCGCAAAAAAAGATATGAAATCCCAAAAATCCTAATTCACGACAAACATTTTTTTCCGAAAAAGCAAAATAAAAAAATGTTTCTTTGGTTCAAGCTGAATAAATTTCAGTTTCGACATATTCAACTTTTTTTTTTAATGTGTGCATATGACTCAATAAAAAAAAAACATGTTTTTGCACATTTTCAAAAAAATTGTAACTGAGCAAGAAATTTATTTTTAACTTTCGCAATTTTAAATTTTTAACGAGTAAGATAATTTTGGAACAAAATAGTTGAATTGTTGAATTAAGAACATCATTTTTTAACCGAAAATCGAATAGTTATATTTTCGTTTCAAAAAATTAATTTTCAATTGAAAAAACTGAATTTTCTCCCAAATTGTTGAATTTTGAAGCCTTGATGAAGAATTTTCTACAATGCAGTTGATTTTTCAACACGAAAATATGAATTAATAACTAAAAAGTTAATTTTCAACCAAACATTACAATTTTTAGTTAAAAAACCTACTTTTTAAAAAACAAGAAAAAACTTGAACTAAAATGATGATTATTTAACTAAGAAATGAATTTTTAACAAAGTAGTTTAAAATTCGACCAATTAGTTGAATTCTCCACCAAACTATTGAATTTTCCAGAGAAAATTCAAATTTTCTACAAAACTGTTGAATCTTTAATCCGAAAACACGAATTTTCAACAAGAGTTGAGTTTTCAACCAAAAAAGATTTTTTAGCCAATAAAGAAAAAAAAATGTATTCAAAATGTCGAATTTTAAAGCAAGAAGATTATTTTTCCACAAAAAAAGGACGAATTTTTAACAGATTACATACATTTTCAAACAAATATTTGAATTTTCAAAATAAAAAAGATCAACTTTGAACCAAAAATGGAATTGCTACATTTTCATTTAAAGAAACTAATTTTCAAATGAAAAAACCAATTTTCCACCAAATTATTGAATTTTCGTGCCAAAAAAAGTATTTTCTACAATACACTCGAATTTTTAACTCAAAAATATAAGCTTTCAATACAAAAAATAATTTTCAATCAAAAATTGCAATTTTCAGTTTAAAAAAATGAATTTTTAACAAAGTAGTTTGATTTTCAACCAAAAAGACAGCTTTTCAACAAAATAAATATATTTTCAACCAAATAGTTACATTTTTAACCAACTTTCTGCCAAAAAACATAACTTTTGAACGAAATTTGAACTTGCAACGAAATAGTTGAATTTCCGACTAAAAAACATCATTTTTCAAACACAAATGGAATAGTTCAATTGTTATTTAAAAAAAATTAATTTTCAACAAAAAAAAATTTTCAACAATAGTTAAATTTTCAAGCAAAGATTTAAAAAAATTAAAAATTGCTCAAGTTAGAACATTTAAAATTGCAGTTGATGAATTTGGAATATTCCATTTTTTAATTATGTATTTAACTTTGTACATTTCAACTAAAATGTATTAATCCTCTAATACTTCTTTAAAAAATACTATATATTTTGTAACTGTTCCAATTTTATATTGGATAATAACTTCTGTCTCCAGCTTTCACATTTTCAACTTGCTTTAAAATGTTTCATCTTCAAATTTTTTTAAGAGTATTTATTTGTAATGGTCTGCACTTGGAACGTGTACCTTATTTATTCATAAATAATTTATTTAAGTGCTATAATTGCTTTAATTATTATTCAATAATATTCAATAATAATACATATAAATCACTAATAATATATTTACTGTGTGAGCTAATACTTCTAAGCAAAATATTTTTCCCAAGCTCGTTACAAAATATTAGAAATCATCAGTAAAAGATCAATTAAAAAAATTTTAAGGAAACATTTATTATAATTTCTTAGCTGGCCACGTTTTTCTCCGAGAAACCGCTTGACCGAGAGTTGGTCAGAAAAATCTAAGCGGTTCCGTAGCTCACTTGACTAATGCGTGCGCTAGATTTAGGTTTTAGGACAGGTTTTAGGTAGTTAGGTAGGGTTCCATTCCCCAGCGGGGGCGATTTTTCAAAGCGTTTGAGCGTGCGGTCATATGTGTAAGTCTCTGTGCGTGCAATTGTGTGTTGTCGAAAGTTTCGAGCTAATCTATTTATAAATCTTGTATAGAATGCGTGTAGTGCATATATACATATACATATATGCTCCTGAGTGTGGACGGTTACCAAGTGGTGCAGTGCATCCTACTATTTGAAATTCTTCATCCTACTCTTTTAAAAAGTCACCTGAACACAAAATAGTAATTTTAACGAAATTCACCGACGAAAAGCTGCGGTTCAATTTAAAATAGTTAGAGCTGCTGGTTCACAGAGTTTTTTTAACGATCCACTTTTTTCCGTGTATATGCCAAACTTTTTTCGTTCTGGTGTTAAAAGTTGAAGGCCTAACTACACAAAAAAATTTGATTACCAAAAAATATTTAAATTAAAAAAAATTATAATTTTCAAACATATTGATAGTTATTAAAATATCTTAACTCATATATTAAATATAACGCTAAAAAAACGCATCCACAGTAAACTTGTGAGCACCGAGAATCACACCCTAACCGCCTAAGTTTAAGACCGCGCGTGCTACCACTAGACCATCGAATATTACAATTTATTTCCAACTGCAAAAGAGGATCACTTATCTACTAGAAACACTATAATTACTTATAATATTCTTTCAAAACAGTGTATCTTATATTATAATAAAATTTATTTAAATCTGTAAGAATATTGTTCTGGTAATTTTGTTATTGCAAATAAAAAATGTCCAAATCAATATTGCAAACATTCCAAGAACTTGATATGTATACCATTAAGCCATTTCCCTTTCAGGGTAGGCGTGACACTACCCGATTCGGGTAGTGTTTCTAGGTATTCCTAGGATAGTTTCTTGTAGTAAATAACTACAAGTGTGGGCTCACCACACCCACGATGTGCCAACAGCACTCAGTTTTCTCGAATGGTCACCCATCCAAGTACTAACCGCGCCCAACGCTGCTTAACTTCAGTGATCTGACGAAAACTAGTTTTTTCAGCGTGGTATATAAGTGATAAATATATAAAGTGGTAAAATAAGTGGTATATAAGTGAATAAAATAATTATTTTGAGAATATAAAATTTGTTATCGTTTCAAATATCCCGTCAATTTTTCTGACATGCATTGAGAAAAGCTTGATGATTGACAATGAGCAATTTTTGTGTGCTTGAAGGCTGACCAGCGCAGGATCTGGGCCAGACTTAACTGCCAAGACGATGAAAAAAAATCTGCATCGCGCGATTCGCGCGCGGCTCGCTTCGCTCGCAAGTTTGAGCGCGCCTAGGGCGCGCGACTGTTGGATCTCGCGCTTCGCGCTCGATTATATATTCACCTCTCGCTGCGCGCTCGGGCGTATTTACATCGCGCTTTACGCTCAGCTCCTCTAGATTTTTGAACTTCGTGTTCGACTTCGATGAAAAGAAAAAGTTTGTTTGCAAATCTTATGAAATTATCAAAACCTCTACATATTAAGTGATTGTTAAATTTGTTTTCATTTTAGACTGAGAAGGAACTTTATTTACTCAAGGTTCTATCAACCTTAAGGAACACATTCTCATCCAGACACTCGCGCTTCGCGCTCGATATTTGATTTGAAAATCATTTGAACCTTGCGTTCCACGCTCGGTTCTGTGCACCGTATGATAGAAACAAAAAAGTTTGAGCGCACTTACGGCGGGCGATTTGGTAAATACACTGAGCGCGCACTTTGTGCTTCGTGTTATATGTTCTTCATATACAAATTACTAAATTTGTATTTGATTTCAAATGAAAAATAATTATATAATTTAGGCGACAAATTTTATTAGTTAAAATTTTATTTTAGCTTGTTCCGTTGTTCAAAAAAGTTAATTTTTTCATTTTGAATATATTCTTACAACAAAAATTGATTACAAGTTTGTAAACCTTTTTTTAATGCAAAATTTTTGTTCATTTATCTGTTTTCGTACCTTGCATTGTTTTTTCAAAAATTTGATTTTTTTACTGTCAATGTTATTTTCACGAATAAAACAAAAACTACGCATCCTATCGAAACATAATTCACAACAAATTTGTACCTCCTCCTTGAATACACAAATTTTGTTTATGTCATTTTTTTCGTAGCTCGTGTTATTCGTCTACAAATTTGATTTTTCTATTTTCAATGCTGTTTTTTACGAATAAAACAAAAACTACGCGTCATATCAAAAAGTGAGTCATTAGAAATTTGTAAATCTTTTTTAGGTGCACAATTTTGGTGGAATGATCTTTTCTCGTATCTTGCATAGTTTTACTCTTGACTTTTTTTCATATCGTCGTTTTTCGGCCTAAAATGTTCATTTTCGTTTGTTTTTTGGAATTTTGAAAATGCTATAACTCCAGTAATTTTTTTTATCACGAAAAGTCATTAGGATATTTTGTTCGTCATTTTGCGTACTACTAATAACCGTACATAGAATTTTCAAATCTTCAAAAAAAGTGGTCTCAAAAATTTTCAAAATGTGCTAACTTTTTGAATTTTCATCCAAAATAGCTGGTTAACGAACTCGTTCTTTCTTTTTAGACCATAAAAAAGTGTGCCAAAGTTTAATAAAATCTGATCATTTTTTCGAAAGTTATCGTGGCTACAGACAGACAGACAGATTACAGACTACAGACAGACAGACACCTTGGTAAAAATCGTTTTTTCTGACTCAGGAGGTCTCAAAACGTGGAGATTTGATGAAAACCGACTATGTCAAATTTTACATAAAACCAATACCTTCTCATTAGAATGAGAATGTAAAAATAATTATTTTTATACTGTTAATTTCTTACGTTGAGTAATTTTAGAAACCCTGAAATCTTTTTCGAAAATGGTGAATAAATTTTGGCGTATTGACACTTAGAAATTTGTATTTTATCGGAAGCAGACCAGAGCCAGATCTGGGCCAGATCCGACATTATTCTGCCAGAAGATTTTTTGACTAGGGTGACATTTATTCGGTGTGTAGAGGGAGTCGAAAGGAATATCTACTAAATTGTTGCAGAAAATGCGCTATAATTACTGAATATCTATGACACTATTGTATACTGACGGGTTTTAGAATAGTTGTATTTGTATTGTTCTGGTACATAACTTTTTTTAACAAAATAATTTGTTGACAGGTCGCACACTGTTAGAAATTTCTTTAGGAAGTTTCAGAAACGCATGACTAAAGCTTTATGCAGTAACAGTTTCTAAATATTACTAAACAGAAACGAAAATGTCAGAAACGACAACTGCATAAAGCTTTAGTCACATGTTTCAGAAAATACTGTTACAATTTACGAATTTTCAGATACAGTAACTTAAAATTTCAAGAAATTAAAAAATTGTTTAGTTCATTAATTTTCAAATAAAATATGTAGTCTATATTTGCTCAGACAATATAAATAATAATAAGACAATATGAGTGACGTCAATATAAATAAATTTGTATGTATCCATGTTACAATAAGTCTAACCGAAAAACCTAGTAAGCGAAACTTGCCACAGGAAACATTTTTCGACATACGTGCTGGGAAAAATAACCTCTATGACAAATGTTACTTGTTTTCTCTGCTGGACATCAGCATTGTATCGATTGTATGACTAAAGCCCATCTCTTATGATAAGAATTTTTTTGCACATTCAATACAATGAGGTATATGATATAATCCAGATACATACGTAGTTGATTGCATAGATTTTGTTCATATTGTCTTGCAATATTTATATTTTTAGGACAAACATAGACTGCGTATTTATTGTAAAATTAATGAACCAAGCCTTTTACACTAATCTTTCGTTTTTTACGGAGTTAGCCGCAGACTGTACACAACACGACGAGCATACATACATACATACATACATTGATTAGCAGTTCGAACTCGAAAGTTCATTGCCTCACTACCCAAATCGGGTAGTGTTTCTAGGTGGATATTTACTACCAATGTGGGCCCACCACACCCACGACGGGCCAACAGCACGCAGTATTCCTGAACGGTCACCCATCCAAGTACTATCCGCGCTCAACAATGCTTAACTTCAGTGATCTTACGAGAACTGGTGTTTTCAGCGTGGTATCGCCGTTGTCACACGACGAGCATACAGCTAGTCGAAAGCACAGGCTTATACGACTGTGTGTAACATAAATGGCCGAAGAGTGGACTTAGGTGGGGCACAGAGGGGTGCAGATCAGTTCAAAAAGTGGTGCAGATTGGTTCAAAAAGTGGTAGTAGGTGGCGCAAATTGTTTGCGGATGAGGAACGTAGAGAGGCAAGTGCAGTCATGAAAGTGACATAAAAGTGAGGTTATGTTTTGTTATGGCTTGCTTGTTAGTCGTGTTATTTGTAACTGATTATTATAAGAATAAATAAAATGTCAACAATTGATCGCAAGGAATGTAATGTAATCAATTTAAGCTTGCAAAATATGCTTGAGGTATCTTTTACCCATAATTCCTTTTTGAAAGCGTGAATAAAATTTCTAATCGAAAAACATATTTGTAATCATTTTTACATATTTTATGTTTAGTATATCCTTGATTTTGCATCAATTATTTAATTTATCTTGACTTAAAAGTTTAATTCAACCCACTCAAACCATCAATGTATACATACATGCGCACTAATGCATGCTCACAGAGTCTTAGTTACTAAAACGGTGGTAGGTGACGCTGAATTCCGCCATTTTTTTACACACAGTCATATAGGCCTGCCCAAAACCGCCCTTCCCAACGAGATCCGTTTCTGTAAGTGGACTCATCGGTCAAGCACGAGGTCACTAACGTTTCGAACATTTTCGCAGGAAGTCATTTTAAACTAATAAACTGTCTGTCCATATTAAAATTATTAAAATAAAACTTTTTGCACCTATTTTACATCAAATACACGCACACAGAATAAACCACGCCGAGTAGCCAGCTTTGGCCTTCGAGAAGCGAGGAGTGCGCAGTACCATCATGATAACTTATATTTCTGTTACCATTTAGGAGCGCAGTAGCAACTGCGCACTTCTTTCCATCACGATAACTTATATTTGTGTTACCATTTAGGAATTTTAGAAAATCCTTTGTAATTTTCAGATACAGTTTCTAAATGTTATTAAAAATTGAGTAACGTTAGTAACTTAAATGACAGATTATTTGACTACCTACTTTTAACTAATATTTTAGAGAAACAAGTCAGCTAAACAATTTTTCGCTTCTGTACTTACAATTCTACAAAATTTTCGAATATTTTTTGACGCTTCAAATTTTTGGAAATTTATGGAAATTCGAGGATTCCGTAATTTATGGTAACTTATGGTAATTTATCACTCCGATTTAGTCCAGTCTTTCAAACAATTTGTGAACCCGATCAACTGATCGATTGACGATCACTTTTCGTAACCCCAAAAAGGGTAAATAGTATAACTATTATGCTTATCATCTGTTTAAATATTCATATAGAATGCGGTATTTATAATTAAACTTGAGCTTTCTACTATCGCCATCGAGTCTGGTACATTATGGCTTTAATTCGATTCAAACGAAGAAAAGGTTATGATCGTTTTAAAAAGTGAATAATATATGTTCAAGCATTTGAATGCATGTTGTGAAATGTAGTGTTCTATATTCGTAGCTCGCAATTTCAGATCGCAGTATTCCCTTCATTCCATAAAATAAAAATTAAGTATTCGGCTTACGTTTTAACCAACATTTTTATTCGTCAGTTTGGAATGAGAGCGATTCCATGTCAAATCATCTGCAGAATTTCAGCTATTGTTAGTAATTTTGATAAAAATTCTTGTATCCGTTCTTTAAGGTGTAGAAAAAAAATCCTAAGATAATTTTTGAAAAAATCAAAAAACTTAGGAGATATTCAAAATTGAAAATTTTGGTCCTTTTTTTCTGAAACTTTCATAACTTTGGTGATTTTAATGAAATTAAGATATATATTTTTAAATTATTCTTGATAGGACGCAGTTTTTGAATAATATTTTTTGAACACAAAAATTTAAAAAGCTTCTCGGATTTTTTACAAACTAATATTTAAACTGAATTTCCGAAAAAATCAACTTTTTATTTTCTTCATTTTTTTTATATAGATAGCTTGCAATGACCGCTACGTCCTCTACAAGCCCTGTAAATATCAAAATGGGATCTCCCTTAGTTTTCGGGAAATAATTTAAAAAAGTGCGCCTAAATGATGCACACGATGTGAAAACCCATGTAAACGATAGACGAACAATAGAAGAATATTATAATCGTATTCACGAACTTTACGAGTTCAGACTCTTGGACACTGGGCACACCATGCAACGACATACGTTCTTAATTATTTCTCGAAAACTAAGGGAGATCCCATTTTGATATTTACAGGGCTTGTAGAGGACATTATAAGCTATCTATATAAAAAATGAAGAAAATCAAAAGTGGTTTTTTCTTTCTTCAGAAATTCATTTTCAAAATTAGTTTTTGAAAAACCCAAGAAGTTTTTGAATTTTTTTTGTTAAAGAAATATGTTTTCAAAACTGCGGCCTATAACCATTAATTAAACAAATATAGACCTTAATATCCTTAAAATCACCAAAGTTATGAAAGTTCAAGAAAAAAAGGACCAGAATTTGCAATTTTGAATATCTCCTAAGTGTTTTGACTTTTTCAAAAACTATTTTGGGGTTCTTCTTTTAACACCTAAGAGAACGGATACAAGGATTTTCATTAAAATTATGAACAATAGCTGAAATTCATCAGATGATTCGACATGGAATTGCTCATAAACATCACAAATCTTTCTTTTTGTCTTTTTAAATCGTAGTTTCCTAATTATGTAGGGGAGGGAAGGGTATTAGTGCGCAGTGTATAATAGTGCGCATCTCATTGTGACGTCCTATGAATGTGTAGCATTGTAATTTACGGAAAAATGTGAAGATTCTGTCACATATCCCTGGCGGACCGGCTGAACGCCACTATGTTTTTTAAATTCTAATGCTAAAAAATAAACTTATTGCAATTTCGGCATTACCTTCTAACGTAAATTTTAACGTAAAATTATAATTTCAACAATTTAGATATTTATTTTGTTTCTTTTATTCATTATAATTCAAGATTACTTTAAGATTACTTTATGGTTACGCTGTAGCGTAACGCTTGCGTTCAGTCGGTCCGCCAGGGTATGTAAATGATTCGCATGCTTTTTGCGTTTTTACAAACTACAAACGAATACACGAATTTGGTCGTTTGCTTATAGCACTTGTGGGCTCCGGAATATAAGCTTTGAAGCGTTTATTTCATTCCGAGTTACATATTTTCAAATTTGGGGCAGATTGTTGGTCCCTTGTGCGTATTTAGTTTAATTTTCATCATCCAATTAAGCTACGTTTTTCAAAAAATAACAATAATATATACGAGTGTCAATTCGGCAATTAATGCGCAGTCAGCATCGGATAATCGTGCACAGCTGCGCGTAGTCGTGTTGATTGTTGCCGTTGTTGGGGAACGTCAAATGTTTCATATTTCTGATCTGTTGCGAATTAAAAGGTAAATTAGTTATCGCTTTTACGGGATATTCATCAAATAGCGTCTTCTTATTGTCAATTAAGAAGAAAACATAAGTTGAAAATGCGCGGAATTCCGAAAAAATGCGTTTATCCTTCTCAACCTAAAAATTGGGAGATAGAACATTTCATGCGAAAATACACTCAGTGTGACAGAAAGTAGCTTAATCCGGTTAATCGATTTTGCTACGATTTTGCAGCAAGTTCAATTATTTTCTCATTACTTTTCGAATTTATAGGAACTGCACTTGAAATTCAAGAATACATGTAACTTTCATGGAAATTGTATTAGATTTATTGAAATATTAATTTAAAAAGGTTCAGAATATGAATATATATGAAGTTTAGTTGAAAAAATAGTCGTAAATAAGTAAACCGCAACTTTCTTTTGAATGTTCCATAATGCGTAGTATTATACACCCGTGCGCATTATAACCTTACTCTGCGCACACATTGACACGGCCTACTTACAGTCTTCCCATCATTGTATAACAAAATAATTGGTGATAACGATAAACTGAGGTTATAAGTATTTGTCTATAGTTTCCAAAAATGTGTTTTAAGTAATCAAAATCATCACCAATTATTTTTAATACGAAAAAGAGATTAAGTGCGCACTAATCCCCTTCCCTCCCGTATCTATTTAAGTTATAATAACTGTATAATGTATAGGATTTAAATTCCATTTAAAAGCTATGAATCCACAACAACTTATTTCGAATTTAAGTGTATGTCTAAGTATACAGCAGGGCTCTCCAGAAGGCAGTCAGTGACTGCAAAGACTGCCAATGGCAGTCACGAGACTAGGTCAAACAGGCCCTCATAAGTTTTCATCGAACTTGTCCTTCGACTCGTCCCTAATCCTTCACGGTAAATCACAGTTTGAAATGAAAAAATGAAATGTATTGTGAATTCAAGTAGAAAAAAATCAGACCCTTCTGTGTGAACAATGAGCCGCAACGAGCCGTGACCGTAACGACCTTAACCCTTTTCAGGATTGCTGGAAAGCGAAGAAAAAAATGGCAGAAAAACTTGGTGGCAGTCATACACTTGTCGTGGCAGTCAGCACCTGCTGAAAGTGGTGATCCCTGGCATACAGGGTGCCCAATTGACCTGAAACTTTTTATAACGCTGTATTTTTTTTTATATCAAATTTAATTTTAGTGACGGAATTAAAAAAAATGGTGGAAAACAATTAAATTATGCAAATTTATGTCGAATTTTCGATATGGCCGCCTTTAGTACGAACTATGGCTCTGAGTCGGTCGGCAAACGAGTCGCACGCTGCACGAATGTGCTCCTGCGGGATCTTCATCCATTCAGGAAGAAGGGCTTTCTTTAGCACATTAACACTTTCGGTTTGGGGCATTTTGCAAGCCAAGGTCAACACTAAAAAATACCAGAGTTTAGATGTGCTCAACAAAGCCCTTCGTGAATGAATGAAGATCCCGCAGGATCACATTCGTGCAGCGTGCGACTCGTCCCAGGTGAAATACATCACTGGTGCAGTACTGGCCCAGTATAGAGTGCCGGTGTCCCAGTACTGGGCATCTGTACTGGGCCAGTACTGGTTGGTAATGCTCCGCAGTACTAGCGCGCGGTACTGGCGCGGTACTGCACACCGTCCGAATATTATTTATAATTACAAAAGTGTAAATTTCAAACTTTTTGTTTAATTTTAATACCCACTATTGCTGTACTCTAAAGATATCATTAAAAAGGTAATTAAAGAAATAAATAATAATATTGATTGCGAGTATCTTATCTATAAATGTTAATGGTCCTGCTTAGAATAAATACATACATTACATTTTTAAACATAAGATTACAAATAAAATTTCGAACGCTAGGGGGTTTCGAACCTACATCTATACCTGAATCTATCGCCTACATCGAGAGAACATACTTACGTTTTATGTATGAGAAATCCATGAATTTGATGCTTGACCTATTCATGCTAAGACGGTATGAATATTTCGACCATTAATAGCTTAAAGTTCGTACTGAAAATTCAAGCAATATCCATGGAAAAGTATCACTGCGCTCCTACTTGTTCTTCATGAATTTTTACAGCTGACATGCTTTTAATGTACAACAGCGTAGAATTCAACGCATGACAGGTCTCATACTCGAAACTCTAAAACTCCATACTATTATAGTAAAGTGAGCAACGAGTGAACAAGTGTGATACGCGTAATCTTACTCCGAACGCTTGTGATCCATACTAAAATAGTATGGTCCCCATGCGTTCAAGGCATTAGCTCGTTTGTACATTAAACGCGTGTCGTTGTTACTCTCAGAGCATACAGTTTAGACTTCAAAGGCATGTTATTATACGTATTTTGTATAGCGCTACCACTACACTAAATAAGTATGAATGTGTGCTGTCATAGTTTGAGTACTCGGTGTAGCAGTCGGTAGTCTTAACCTTTACTCTATAGTTCTATACCTACAGAATTGAAAGTCAATGAAAACCATTTACCATTATTTTCTATTATTATACGACATCATATAGATGTAAAAAAATGAATTGTTAACGGGAATATAAATAAAATAATTTTTAAATAAATAATTTAAATCGATTACAATGTTTCTTCGTGTGATATTTTATTTTTTCGCTTTTTAGACCATTTTACAACTTTTGATAATGACATAAAATGTAATTTTCAATGAGCACTTAAGACTTGTATCGACAGAACATAGGAAATTTTAGCGCGTACTGCGACAATTTTTTGATTAACAAATTTTTTTAAACTTTCGTGTAACGTTTTGCTTTTTAGGTGTTTTAGACTATTTTACAACGATTAAAAATTACATCAAATGTAATTTCTTCTGAACATTTACATTTTATATTAAAGATGGAACTTAATTTTTTTTTCCTTAAAAATATAAAGAGAAAAAAAATTGTTTTCGCGACATTTGTATTTATAGTTTTTCGAAATTTTAGAACACATGAACCATATTTTTAAACGTATTTTTTCATTTTTTCATATTCATACTGTCAGCATAGTACTGCCCCGATCGTGAAGCCAGTTCTGGGCGAATTGTCGATTATCCGTACTGGTGATCAGTACTGCGCCAGTGGTGAACTCCGACGAACTACTGAATTTTCCACCTGGGGTTTGTCGACCGACTCAGAGCCATAGTTCGTGCTAAAGGCAGCCATATCGAAAATTCGACATAAATTTGTAAAATTTAAATGTTTTCCACCATTTTTTTTATTAGTGGGCTCACCACACCCACGGTGGGCCAACAGCATGCAGTATTCTCGAATGGCCACCCATCCAAGTACTAACCGCCCCCAACGCTGCTTAACTTCAGTGATGTTATTGCGCCAATAAAATAAAAGTATATATAAAAAAATACAACGTTCTAAAAAGTTGCAGTTAAATTGGGTCACCCTGTCAATAGCGAGGAATATCTGAATTAATAATTGCATATATGTATCAGTCAATAGTAGGTAATCGATGCACATACACAAACATAATAAAAATGTAGAAGATTAGTCCTTGTCACAGGAGCAAACTTTTGCTTTCCTCAGATCATGAGGTCTTAATTCAGGTACAGAGGGTTTCATTTTCGCATGCCAGAACGGTGTCATTTCCACCTTAGTAGACTCTCAGCGATAGGTGCAGAGCGTGTCATGCACACGCAGAGTACCTATAACACATACTATCCGGGTGTCCCACTCACGCGGGAAAGACATATCTCTACAGACATAATGCGGCCATAAGAGTGCTTTATTACCATCTTTGTCGCTCTTACGGTGTTTGCCGCGACCCTGCCCTGCCGAACACTCCGAGGGAGATAGTGTCAATTGTCCAAAACGAGAAGTGCCAAATTTTCTGAAACTACGATTTTCGGACAGCAGTCTCCATTGCGCACTCGAGGCCTGACATCGTTCTCCAAGACTTCGAGAAACGAACTATATTCGCAATCGAATTCTCGGCTCCGCCAACTACATTAGACTGCTCAGATAGGGGAAATCGACTCAATCGCCACATTGTCGAGTTCCACCACTACTTCCCTCTTCTCAGGTCCAGAGGCTTGGGGTGGTGGTCGCTCTCATGAAGTTGAATGGGTAGAGGTCGGTGGTGGTTTTAAAATCCCATCTGGAAAATGAACAATTTCTACCAAATTGAAGCAAAAGGAGGAGAGGTATCAATACCTGAAAAGGAAGCGGTTTTTTCTGATTCGGTTAAAGTAATTGTCCTTGTAGACTGGTCGGATTCCGACTCAAATTCCGCGCGGGACCCGGGCGGGTATTCCGAACATAGAATGGTTTAAAAATGTTGCTCTGGGCGAGAAATTGGTAACTTGATTAGACTGTAAAGGCTTATCATAAAGAATACTGTGAAATTTAAAAGCCAAATCAAATTAACATATTCTCGCCATGAGATTGGGGAAATTTTTTTCTCATTGTTGCTCAAATTTCCTAGCAATTGCTGAGACTACGTGCTGATTTGTAGTTTGGAAGAAAGAAAGGATTAAATAAATATACAGCACTATATACTTTACTTTAAAATATTAATTGTTCGCGCAATAAGTTGTTAACTTGTGCTTTCAAACTGATAAATGAAAGTAGGTTGATTTTAATTGTAGATCACGATTTTACTTACGGATTAAAAGATGGCGCGTATGCAGTCTCTTTCGAGGTGAAAAACTGAAACTTCGAACTTTTAAGTGCCAACACAAAAACCAGACGCAAAGGCCAGAGGGCGCCAGAGATGGCCGTAAATTGTAAAGTGTATTATACGCGACTCGCATAGGGCGAGATACTTTTAATTTTAATTATAAAAACCCTCTCGCATACGACGTTTATCCATTAGGTGGGCAACCATTTTAGATATTAGGCCCTTTAGACTCAAAAGATAGACAGAGAGAAAAGAGAGAGAGAGAAACCGATACGCCGCAGCGCCATGGAAACTCAAGCGCGCGCATCTCCCTCCACTCGATTCTTCCCACTCCGGCCCACTCCCACGCGGCCCCGGGGGGTTTAAAAAGGCGCGCTCCGCCACAGAACGGCAGAACGATCAGGGCTGCATTCCCCGCTCTGATCTTAAGGCTAACGGCTGGCACTCTCACCGTCATTCTCTTTCCCAAGGCTGAATCTCCCGCTTTGGGGAATCGAACACTGCCGCCAGGCCACGTAACAAACGCGTCCCCTTGCTGTCGGAATCTGAACTGTAATATATTGTCTCTCTCTCTCTCTCTCTCTTACTTACTCTCTGAGGCCAATAATCGCTAACCCTTGTACGCAGACCGAAATAAATTTGTTGAATCTCATTCTAACCCTTTCTTATTCAATTTTTTTTTTCAAGTATTTTACTTCCTTCCTTTTTGTTCCCTCCTTTCACGAGTCGGCTGGCATACCAGATAACTCGTCACCGCTGATACGGCTGGCATATCAGATGTACTCGGCTGGATCCCGAACCCCAATGATCGTAGATTTTATTTTATTTTTTTCCCCGAACAATATAAGGATCGTCAATTACCGCTTATAGCTCTATCCTTTTCTCTCCTGTGGGACAGGCAGGACACGTTATAGCACAGTTAGACATTCTCTCTCTCTCTCTCTCACTCATATAATGGACGGCCTCCAAGCGTGGAAATATTTTATCAAAACTCCCGCATGTGCCCGGATTTATGTGGCTCCCCCTACCAGCCGAAACGAGGCTCCTAAAAGTATGGCAAAATTAGACCAGTTTCTCGCAAAGCACAACGCCACCTTGGCCAAGACAAAAGTTGCTCATGTGCAGAAAGCGGAGTGACCATTCCCTCACACCCTCTCTTTCTAGCTTGAGAGATACATCTCCAGACCTCTCACTCTCTCCTATTAACTCTCCCCAAATACACATCCCTCGCTCCCTCTCTTTCCATCTTCCGAGATTCATCTCCAGACCTCTCACTCCCTCCTATCGTATTCCCCCCAAGATTATCTCCTTACGGCCATTAACCCTATCCCCACATAAAGTAAGGAGCTTATCAATTGACGGCCCAATTCGTGGGGTTTGAAAACTAAGTTTTCCTGTGACTGATATCACAAAACTTGCGACCCTGAAAGAGCTAGCAAAATAATGAGACATGGTTCCACATTCCCCTAGAAAGAAGCAAATCGTGGAAAGAACCATATCTACACGCAACAATCCCCTCCCCACATCCGGAAGTGGCACAGAAAATCCGGTGGCGCCCAATTCAAACACAACTACAAACATGGACGGCGAAAATCCTAACATAGTGGAGTCACAAACCAACTCGCCAGGCGAAACTTCAAACAACACAGCAGCCAGCTCTACTGCTTCCACACTTCTCACACTGGGTCATTTACAAAACCCTCAACTAACAACCCATTTCCAAACTATACCTAACCCCGCCTTCAATCATACAGCAAATATGGCTGCGCCTAACTCAACCAATCAGGAGGCACTTACATTTACTCCACCGGCAATTTCGATTCAAGACTTGCGCTCTATTATCCGCGCCCGCTCTACCGGAATTTTCCGGACTTAATCATGAAGATCCCGAAGCTTTCCTGCAGGAATGTGAGTCTTACTTCGAGCAAACAGGCTCAGAAACGATCTTTTTACAAAAAAGACACTTGCTGGCTGAGCGCCTTTTACCACAGAGCACGGAGGCCGATTTAGTCAGCATTGTATTGGAATCCTTGCGCCCATCCATAAAGCGTATAATTCGAATAGCCTCACCAAGGTCTTTTACGGATCTGCTGGACCGTGCCACCCAGCTAGAAGTTGACGATGCAGAATACAATCAGGGACGAAACCGCAACGAAGACAAAATAAAAACGGCAGAGCCAGCGACTAGCGCGCCACCTGCCCATAGTTATGATCGAGGGCCACGCTGTCACCAGTGTCTTGGACGCCATTTCCATCGGGATTGTCCGGTACTGTGCAATCAAACGTCGGAAAACCGGCAAAGGGCGGCGGACGTCGAAGGAAATCCAGAAAACTGGAGAAGGACCACGGACTCACAAGGACCGGTCGACAACAACCCACAATAACCGCCGCCCGCATAAATCGACACGACCTACCCCACCTCTGGACGTACGTTGAAGGGAAGGAAATGGCAGCTCTGGCAGATTCCGGCTCATCCGATAATGCCATAAAAACTCATGTTCTCACCCCACAACAGCTCCGCAGGATTCGGCCAGGACCCCCCGAAGCCGATCTGGCCGCCGAAGGGGTGACACTCAAACTTCTAGGAATAATCGACCTCGACGTGAAAATAAACCGACGATCCTATCCAGGGTCCTTTTTCGTCGCTGACAATTTAGGCGAGGAACTCATACTGGGTAGAACCTGGTTAAAAGAACATCACGTTGTTCACGCACGCCATTCCGATCCATTCCGATTGCCTATATATCGGAGCACAGGAACGACAACGTGTGTTTACCGCCTCGGGTACAAAACGGGCTGCCAGTGAAGCGCCCAGTTTGAGCCAGGAAGACTTGATCAGCGATTTTACGGGGCAAGCTGCTGACGACTTCCGCGAACTGGCACAAAGACATGCAACCATTTTTCACCGTGGTGGACATCTGCGCAACGCACTCACTACCAGCCACCAGATTCACCTCAAGCATAACAAGCCGTTTCGAGATGCACAACGACACTTTTCGGCAGCGAAGAAAAAGATGGAAGTCAACGGTTTTGCGTGGACTACCGCCGCCTGAACGATCTTACAATTGACGCCGCACAACCCCTCCCTGTCATTCATTAAAACTTGAAAGATTTAGGACAGGCCAAAATATTTTCCACCATTGACTTAAAAAGTGGATACTGGCAAATACCCGTACACCCATCCTCCAGAAAATATACTTACTAGCGCAAATTCATGATAGCTTATCTCGACGATTTGATCATATATTCTGCGAATGAGCAAGAGCACATTTATCACCTTGGGCTCAAGAAGAATTCGAAAATGTACAAACCCTGGCGGACAAACCCCTCAAGTTTAGTCGACCGAATCCCACGTTGCCATTTATCTTGCAGACCGACGCCAGTGCCAAGGGAATGGGTGCTGTACTTCTGCAAGAGGATCGAGAAGGACACAAGCACATAATTTCTTATGCTAGTGCCAAATTCAATCAAACGGAGGCGAGGTACCATTGTAATGAGCAGGAGTGCCTCGCGGTAATATCGGGAATTAAACACTTCCACCCTTATCTGGAGGACGGCTCATTTACACTCCGCACAGATAGTACCTCTTTGACCTGGCTCGATCGTATGAAGGATGAAAAATCAAAACTCACTCGTTGGTCCCGTTTTCTCAGCTGACTCTCATTTACTGTCGAGCACTGCGCTGGAAAAAATAACGAGCTGGCCGATGCATTATCCCGCCACCCCGCGCCAAATGCACCGACACCTGGTGAGCCGGATTTAGACTGCATGCTGCCACCAAGTAGAGACCACGTTCCCCCTCCCTCCACGAACACTCGTCCAGTAATCAACGCCATTAGGGTGATGAATGACGTCAGAGATGCGCAGCAGCTCGACGCCATGGTTATTCGAGAGGTCGAACGCTGGCATGAACTCAATGACCAGCAACCTCGCACTATTTGTGAGGAACGTTACGTGCAAAATCACAAACTAGACCACCTCGGATTCTGGCGAAAGCACCCCGAGAAAGAAACATGGGCCCTGCGCATACCAGCTAATATGGAAGAACGTGTTCTCTGGGAATTCCATGACGACCCTCTCGCCGGACACCCAGGGGTCGATGAAACACTGCGGGCCATCCAAAAACATTATTACTGGCCCGGGATGCAGCAGAGCGTAAGAAGCTACGTCAATAGCTGTTATCTTTGTAGGTGCAGCAAACCGGTGCGTACCGCCAAACCGGATGCAATGAGGCCACGTGCTGCTACCTCTGCGTGGGAAACAATAGCATTGGACCTAATGGGACCATACCCCTGCTCAGCAACTGGGAAAGCCTTTCTGTTAGTTGTAACCGACCTTTTTTCGCGATGGGTCGATGCTTTCCCCATCGCTTCTTCAAGAGCACCCACAATCATCGCAATCCTAGAAAGAGAAATTTTTCCACGGTGGGGTTATCCCAGGCAGATACTCAGCGACAACGGCAAGCAGTTTGCGAGCCGCCATTGACTCACCGCTTGCCAGCGCTGGGACTGTGTTCTCTGGACCACGTCAATATATCATCCCAGAGCGAATCCCACCGAAAGAAGAAATCAAGAAATCAAAAAAGGGATTCGCTTAAGAATAGACGCCGCAAACCACCGCACATGGGATAAAAATATCATGGAAATTCTATTCGGCATACATCGCCGTCAAAACGCGGCCACTGGCCAAACGCCCAGCCACCTGTTGCTAGGTTGGACAATCCACAGGCCCGGCGACTGGCGATTCAACCAAGAGAGAACCGCGCGCGTTTGAATCAAGCTACCTACCAGGCAAAATACGAAACTAACCAACCGGTTCGTATGTATCAACCTGGAGACCAAGTGTATGTCGAGGGTCATTTCCAATCAAAAAAGGCCGATCATTTTAACGCCGGTTTCGCCCCACGCCAAACTGGTCCACATGTGATCACCGCAAAGGCTGCAGGAAATGTCTATTGGGTCAATCAAAATGGCACCGAAGTAAAGATACACGGTACCAAAATTTTCCCATGCCCCATCATCAGAAGGCCAGCAGCCGACGAAGAACAAGATTCAGCTAGTGATGGTGGACAACCACACTCAGCACCATCCTCAGACGAGGAGACAGAAGGAGATGGCTAACAACCATCCCTTCGAAAATCAACACCAGGGATGGGAAAATCCAACGTGAATAGCTCTCTGGACCAACCGAGAGTGAAAACACCAAGCTGGGACGATGGCCCAACCTTGTATTTCGCCACCAAACAAAAACTCGCGACACCTACCAGCCGGAAGGGACAGCGAGCAGCAACTCTTACAAGGATCGGTACCTCCGATCCTGAAGAGTCACAACCGAGCACTTTACGCAGATCGGCTCAACCACCGCGTGAAGTTATCGCTAGTGGACAACCACGCTCAGCACAATCATCGGAGGAAGAAGATGGCGACAACTCGGATGAGGAGTCCAATCAAGGAACACATAACGTCAGGGGGCGCTACGCACTAAGAACAACACAGCCCCGTTATTATAGAGATGCGCGGCTGTATACACCTCAGCGGAGGCGTAAATTAGGTTAAGTTTTGGTAGGTATAAATTTTATAAGCGCGCTTAGTTTTTCTTTTTTTTTTTT